>APFE030700192.1:61658-103798 GCA_000404065.3 Pinus taeda | reverse complement strand
CAAACAATATTGCCAGAACTTGATGAGGAAGGAAAAATTATATTGGAACCGGAAGCAGTCACAGAAACAAGAACTTGACAGCTATGAAATTGATCAATTTTGGAGTATCTCATCAAGTGGAAGAACTTATCGGCTGAAGATTCCACATGGGAGGATGATAATTTTATATAGAAGCATCCAGAACTACTTAAGCTTTGAGGACAACGCTTTTCAGAAGGAGAGGGGCATGTTAGGTCCCTATAATACTAGTGATTCCCCCATTACTATTGTAGCCTTTATTGTTATAATTGTGCCCCTATTGTCCCCATATTGTTATTAGTGTGCCCCATAGAAACCCACTATTGTTATTGTTGTGCCCTTATGTTATTACTGTTATGTCGGCTTGATTATATTGTTACCCCATAGAATCCTATATATAAGGGAGGTTTAATCATTTGTATCATCCAAGAATTGTTCATTTGTGTAATGTAAAGGAGGTTTCCCCCTCAAAGAGGCTGAATTATAAGGCATTGATCTATCTTTTTTATATTTTTGTGAGCTGGTTTCATAACAAAATTCATTATGATTCCTCCATACTTCTGTGAACCTATAATCTGGCCACTCCAGGACCACGTAGCCATAGCAACCACTGTTTCCGCTCACCATAATTATAAATGTGAGTGCTTTGAAGTTGTTGCATTCATGGGAAAGGAAACATGATGATGGATTTATGGAACGTCGCTAGATAGATTGTCTATCACAGATAGACAACCTACCATATAGATTTTTTATTATCCCAATGCCTTGGATGCAATATTGATGGCATACAATAATTTTCTTTAGCTAAAGGCTTAAGCAAGAGTAAGGGTGAAAGTAAATAATGTAATGGAAACAATGTGCGAAGACAAAGGAATTACCATCATTGCTATGGTAATGAT
Organism: Pinus taeda; assembly: GCA_000404065.3. Classification (NCBI taxonomy): domain Eukaryota; kingdom Viridiplantae; phylum Streptophyta; class Pinopsida; order Pinales; family Pinaceae; genus Pinus; species Pinus taeda. The sequence continues at coordinate 102,881 of APFE030700192.1, read as the reverse complement.
GATTGAATTGAAAGAAAACAACCAACATTATCCTTGAATCAGATGTTAGCAGTAGAAAAGTGCATGGGGACCACCATTTCTACCCATTGGATATTGAGATGATATGGTTGAAGGAGGATAATGCTTGCAGGATTTAGTATCAATTTGAGAGGTGGCACATGTATGCTATCCTTTCAAATTGAATTGAAAAATATTTCACACACGTTCCACACAAAAGTGTAGTGATATGGATCTACAAGTAGTAATGATGAAGCCAATGGAAGGAAGTAGTAATGATGAAGCCAATGGTGTTCTTGTCTATGTGAAAGAGCAAGTGTTGAGTCTGCGAGAGTTATAAAACACCAACCAAGGGAGGGAAGCTAGCAGAATTACCAATAGAGGAAATTTCAAAGTCTATGAGAGTTCAACAAAGTAGAACAATTCATGATTACAATAAGAAGAATAGCACAAGAATGGTGCAATGGATAGATAAAGCCACACTATTAATACAAAGATAAGTTAAAGGAATGGAAACAATGAAGAACATGCAGTAAGGAAGATCCTATATTGTTTGCCAATCTAGTATGATGCCATTATGGAATAAGAGACAACATTGGGAGAGACAAAGATGGTAGAAGGGAAATAGGGGAATGCGTCTATCGGTGGTGGCCTAATTGTGCTAGGTGGCTTGGAAAAGAGAGGGGCCTTTCCACTCAGGAGGATGATTTACACAAAATGTCACATTTGCACCAATTAAGTTAATGCAACAAGGATTATGGGAGAGGCCTACAATTATGGGAGGAACCTGCGATCCTGAGTAGTCCATGCAATGGGGACACTAATAGTAAAAATCCATTCGATTATAATGTTTTATGTTGACAATATGGCCATATGGTGTGTGTGAAAGCATCATAAATCTTGTTAGATGAGGAAATGCATACTTTGGTAAATTATCCAAGATTTAGCCTGTTTGTTGTTAATTCTACAAAAAATATTTTTTGGATGCGGGAAATGCTCAAATGTTCCCAAACCCATGGTGATAGTAGAGGGACTAAGTGGCTTATAACAAGTTACAATTTTGAGTTGGGGGCCAGTTGGAGGATGATTTTTTTTTAATTTTTTGATTTTATACAAACTTTGATTTGAAGGAAAAAAAACCCTTTGGTATGTTTTCTTATTAGATATTCCATCATGTTGATTGAATGAATGTAAGTTTTATGAAATTGAAACTTTCTTCTTAATGAAAAGTTTCAAAGAATAGAAAAAAAAGATGTTTTATCGTATTAGAGATTAAGAGTTTTTAGTAAAGTTTATGGCGTAAATTAATGTTTATTATTTAAAAGGATATGGTAATAAGAATTTAATCCACAAATGTGGAATCACAAATGCACACAGTATTCAGAAAACTTGAATACCAAGAAATCACTCTTTTCTAATGTGAAACTAACCATCCTTATAATGACTGCCTATTACATTACGTTTAAATTTTTTGTTCCTAGCTAGATTTTTTTTTTTTTTTTTGTAGATAAAGTTCCCTCTACACTCCATTCTCCCACACATACGACATCCCATGTACATCCTTTATTCCTCACAGATTCATGACTCTATGAATTAGTTGTCTTGCATGATTAAATCTATAAAAGTTTTCAATGAAAAGGAGCTTAAAATGAAATAATGAAAGATAAATACACTAAAAACTCCTTTCTTGCTCTCAGTTTCAGAGAAGTAACTAGAGAAACGTCCCGCCGCTCTACCTAATGATGCCAGAAATTATGCAGCTGCATTATTATTTGGTTTAATAATAATGTGGTCTGTGAGAGTTCTAGTTACTGATTTTTATTCTAAATCTGAGAATGCCATCAATTTTAGTGTACTTCAAAATGAATTATTTTGAATACTTGTATCGAATTCTGACAATGTCAACACACTAGTGGTTACTATGAAATAGAAAAGTGATAATACAGATAAAAAATAACAAGAGCAAGGGGTTTCAACTGGGAGCAGTTGGAGCTTTAAGTCTCTTTGTTATTTCCTCTATTTTGATAGTCACCTATAACAAGGCGCTCATTAGTAAGGTCGATTCTATAAATGACAGATAGGCTTTTCCTGCTGAAAAGTTTCACAAATTTGATTATGTAGATAGTGAATACTACAAATCCTATTTAGCTAATAATTTTTCAGTGTGTTGATTAAGCCAAGAAATTTTCCGACAATAAATTTATCCGAAAAACCACAACATTGCACATGAAAGTTTCTGTCACACTGAAATAATACAGATTCAACGCACTTTGACACCAAGGAAATGTTATAGTCACAAGCAAGGAAAATGTGAAATATTCGTTATTTCTAGTTTATAAACCACTCTCTCTAATTGTGCCTATTACATTATGAATTACATATTTTGTTCCTGCTCTCTCACACAACTTAATCTTTAAAATTTTAAATGGAAAAAAGTCTAAAATTAATTTCTTGCCTGCACAAAAGAGTTAAAATATATATTGGATGGTTTTGTGTTTTATGAATATACCTAGTCCTCTGCACATCTTTCATTGCTCATAGATTCACAAATCTATGCAATTGTTCTTTGGTGCAGTTAAATCTGTACAAGTTTTAAATGTAAAACAATTTAAAATGAAATAATAAAAGATAAATGCGCTATAAATACATGTCTTACTGTTAGTGTCACAGTACTAAACGAAGGAACACCCCCCTGCACCTACCTTGTCCTCCGCACATCCTTTATTTCACACAAATTCATAGCTCTATGTAACTGTTCTCCCCCACAACTAAATATGTAAAAGTTTTAAATGCAAAGAATTTAAAATTAATTTCATGTAGTTCTTTGCACTAAATATTGCAAATAGAAAGTTGCTTGCCATGCATGTTCAATAATTAATGTCTTTTACTAGATTAAGACAAACTTTTTAATATATATATAATATATATATATATATATATATATATATATATATATATATGCAATGTGAAATGTTATTACATATGAATTAAAGTTGTTATTTATAATTAAATTATTATGTGTTCACAAAATAAAATTATCTCTGCACACCCATTCTGCCACATATACTCCGTCCTCTACACATCTTTAATTATGCATAGATTCATAGCTCTATGCAACTACTCTCCTGCACAAATATATTTGTAAAAGTTCTAAATGGAAAACAATTTAAAATTAATTTCACCCCTATAAAATAAAGTTTGCTTTACACCCCCATTCTTCAACACATACCCCATCCTCTGTACAAGGAAGCTCTGCACAATGAAACATAATAATATTAATTCGAGATTCATTCATAGTTAAATTAATTATGCATCAACGAAATAAATTTCCTTCTTCACACCTGTTCTCTTGCACATATCCCATGCTTCACACATCTTTTGGACAATAAATGTTTTCATTGTGTGGAGTACGAAAGCAAAATCAAAACTATTGTACAAAACACAAACCGAAACAAGTCTACCTTAACCAATATGTATATTAAATAAATTTGTACATATGTAATAGGTAAATGTGAAGTATTATTACATTACGAATTTAAGTTTTTGTTCATAGTTAAATTAATTACGCATTCACGAAACAAAGTTCCCTCTGCACCTACGTTCTCTCGCACATACTTCGTCCTCTACACATCCTCCATTCCACATAGATTCATAGTTTTATGCAACTGCTCTCTCGCACAGCTAAATCTGTAAAATTTTTAGATGGAAAATATTTTGAAATCAATTTTGTCCTTGTGGAATAAATTTCCCTCTACACCCTCGTAATCCCGCACATAACGCGTCCTCCACATAGTAAAAGCTCTGCACATGGAAATTTTCGCATAAGAGAGCTCTATATAATAGAACATAATAATATTAACTCAAAATTTGTTCATAATTACCTTGATTATGCGTCGACATAATAAATTTCTCTTTGTACCCCGTTCTCTCACCCATACTCTGTCCTATGCATAGTGTATAGGGGCTCCAGTGACAAAGCAATACAAGCAATACCATATCACGTGCGTTCCTATTAGGTATAAAAAATAAAATAAAATAAATAAAATAATATATTGAAAATATAATGGTGCCTAAAAGGGTTTTATATGTATAAATATAATATATATATATATATTATAATGTATTTTTATCCCATATATTGGCTAATAGAAACCCGAAAATAGGCGGAGTATCGTGATAGTAGAGGGTGCAACCAAAATTCCTCTGGAGTATCGAGAGGGAAGTTAACTTAGGGTTACTTCTTGAGACGACAACATGGTTCCTAAGGAAAAAATGATAATTGGCACTTGTTTTGGCATAGAATTATCATCCAAACATCTTCTGAAGTAGCGACATTGGATTGAGGTTCAGTTAGAGGCAACAAGGGTTTCTATGCTCATATTTGAGATAGTGGCGGGCAACAAATCTACTGTAGGGTTAAATACTAGGCAATGTACTCTCCTAAGGGTTAAATCCTCAGAAATGTAACCTCCTAAGGGTTAAATCCTTAGCAATGTACTCTCCTGAGGTTCGATTTGAGGTTCATTCATCCCTCTGTGAGAGAGAAAGGCTGGAATAAGACCTATTGTGGCAAAAACTACCTCAAAAGGATCCTTGATAGTAGAAACTCACACTTAGGGTCAAATTGAAGTTCTGTTCAGAGCAACGAGTTTGACTATTATAGTTTCTAAACCCTCCTGAGGTTCAGCTTGGGTAGCGAGGGTCTATTTGGGCAACATGGGATGATTCAAGAATAATGGCATCACTTTTGTAACCTTCTCCAAGGAGTTTTGTGGCAACGTATTGAGACTGGGGCATGATTTGGGCATCATATCACCTCTGTGTGGATTTATGGCATCCGAACATCTGAAGTGTGTTTGTAGAAAACATCTATGACTTATCTTACATATCATTGTTAGAGCCCTTTCCCCATGTTGGGATTCACTAATAAGTTTCAATGCAGTTTATACTGTTATAGGTTTGACTAGTTATATGAATTATGAGGTTATTTACTGTAATGAATACCATTTGCATACATTTTCTAATAAATTGTTTAATCAAGTCATATGGATATTTATGTCATAGTTTGTAGGAGGGGTTGAGAAGTTCACAATCATCTAGTAGTTTATCATTGACATGCACATGAGTATAGAAGTAAACCTATCCTTCATTTATAATCATTTGGGTTTGGGTTTTGAAAATCTCTTGAAGGAGACTAGTGCAGGAAAACCCCCTTTTTGATGATATGTGCTTACTCTTCATTGTTATCTTTATTCCCACGTGGATTAATATGTTAAAGTTTTCATTTTCATAAATATATGTGGTTGTATATTCCCTTATTGACTTGTGGATGTGTGCTTAATGATTATATTCTACTATTTTCCCACTTACTATTCTTTTGTTGGAACTCTTTGACCTTTCCATTGATATTTCTCTTTAAGATCCAGTCATTAAGTTGCTTTTCCTTCTCTGTACGAAACTATAGTGTGTTTTCCGATTGATTGGCTAGTCATACACTCTCTCAGTTTAATCCATTAACACATTCTTTCTATGGTGTAATACATTGTAGCTACTATGTTCACATCACTGCCCATCTTTCTAAGCCCTTTTACACTTTTCAACTAAAATCCAAACTTTATGAGTTTTGTTGTGGTGCATTTTACTTTTATGGTTGAGAGATTTTAAGATCATGTGAACTTTTTAAGACTTTATCTTTCTCATTTTTCTTTTGCATAATGCATTTCAAGCGGGATTGTCATCTCATATTGTCACTATAGATTGTAATTGATCTGAGTTTTTTATTGGTTATGAAGGAAAATCATGTGATATTCAGAATGGAAATGGTGCAATCTATGGATATTTGTCTCAATATGATGTAACAATAGGGTATATTGCTGTGAAGGACCAAGTTGGAAATGTTTTTATTTAAAAAATATCCATAAAGTTAAGGTTTTTTTTGTCACTAGATTATTTTGAAAGTTATATTGTCATTTTCTAGCATAGGTTTTTACTGAGACAACATGTGAGCCAAGTCTAACATTCTTACTGGCCAATTTTGGTGGTCTCCTTGGGCTTGGATTTCAGGAAATTGCAGTTGAAAAAGTTGTTCAGTATGGTGAGTATCTTCTTTGAGTGCAATCATGAACTAGCTTATGTTCACCTTCTAAAATGTGTAATTGTTTTTTCTTTTGCTTGGAATTTTTCAAAAATGAAGGAAATTTTCATTAATATACAAGAAGCTTTTAGAAAGATGTACAGTGGGGAATTTAAACTACTTCATATGATCCAAATCAAATGGGACCGATGAAGCTTCCCATTTTTAACACTGTCCACAACTTCATAATTTCAAAACCTAACTAAGGCTTTCGGATGTATAGGATTCATCTCTGAGTAAACAAGTTCTAGCAACTTTTTTTGTGTGAAAATCATTAGGAGCTAGATTCTTATTTCCCATGTAAAATATAAATATAAAGCTCAAATATCAGTAGTGACTCTATGCTATGCCTGTGATAGCAGACACAAAAAGAAAATTCAAAAATAAATGTTCATTGATAGGCCCATTTTTTGATCAATGACAAGGAATTCTATGAAATTGACTTTAAATCTCTGCTTGAGGAATAATTTATTTTCCGTCACTTTTAAGCTGGTTTATGCCAATCTTAGAAAATGATGTACTTAGTCATGAAATTAATCTACATACATCACTTTGATGAAGTGTGTGGGAGAAACAAGTTTGATGACTCCTTTCCACCATGGCAACTATCTGCAGTCTGCTGTGTTCGGATAGAAAGCCACATCACGTGTAATTTTTGACACTTGTTGTCATCTACAAAAGGTGTCCCAATGCCAAGTATCAACCAAAATTTCTTGCTTGGGGTCCAAGCCAAAATCAATATTTTTTCTCCCATCTCTTTGTGTTATACATATTTTCTTTTGTCATTTCAGTCATCATATCTTATACAACCCATTTCATGCCCACAGTTGTCTTGAGGATCCCTATTCCTTAGCATCCTTTCTTAGTTATTCAACCTTGCCCTTCCAAGAGATGGATGGCAGGAGATGGTTTGATGTCACTTATGTTGCATATGTTCGGTTCAAGTTTGACTTGTTGATAGTGCAAAAGAAAGGATTGCTTCTATGCCACCGAATGTGGAAGACACTGAGAATGTCAAGAAAAGTAGAGTCAATGCCACAATTGATAGACTCGAGGAAAATTTCACTAAGTAGGATATTATTGAACCAGTCATGCCAAAATTTGTTAAACTTGGTTCCTATAATACTCTATGGACTTATATGTCATAGTTACCATTAAATATGTATACTGAAATTTCAGTTTATCACATTCTATGTTACATTTAAACACATCAGAAAAATCCTAACAGATTTATTGCATATAGTAATTAAGCTGTATTTAGGATCATTTTCCACCTCATAATAATTATTCCTTTCTTAACGCTAAACAAATTTGTTTTCTATTTGTTGATATATATAGGATTTATTGCGAAAAATAATTCTGTTGTATTTAGGGTCTTTTTCCACCTCATAATAATTGTTCCTTTCTTAACATTAAACAATTTCGTTTGCTATTATATATAATATATATATATATATATATATAATATTATATATATATATATATATATAATATATATATATATATTATATTATATATATATATATAATATATTATATATATATATATATATTCATCCCCAAGAAACAGTAAGGGGTCTCTTCTATTATTTGTAATTGAGGAGAGGTTGTTGTTATAAGCATACACTATTACATCAAGAGCATCTAGGCCTCTAGACTAAATGCAACTTCATTGCTACAATGAGTCAACAATAAGTATTTAGGGGTGGAGTATCCCACCTCTATTTAAAACTATATAGTCTACAATGCCTTACTCTCATCTTATAGATGGGTGGCCCTTACTCTCCTGAGGACACCCTTCCCTCCAATCATAGTCAAAGAACTGCTGGGGGGATGGTTCTACTCTTCTATGGAATCATAATCAAGCTCTCAAGTGGTTTGATTCCCCAACCTTCAATCACAGATTGAGTTGGATATATTTTTAGAACATAAAATTTAATCCTCCTAAACTTTGAACAGTCAATATCTCAAGTGATTTAATTCCCTAACCTTCAGTCATAGATTGATTTTGCTTCATTTGTAGAACAAACAAAATTGTACAGTGTAACCCTCCCCAACTTAGAGTAAATATGCCTCCAACCCTACTGCCCAGGGGAACATGTAGGCTACTATTTCGAGGTGTTGTTGGATGTTGGAAAACCCGATCATGATGGCCTAAAAAATCCCTCGCATTGGATTTGAACCCCCTACACTTGAGTTGCTTCCTACACCAATTGGATCCTCTTTTGTCATGATTGGCACTCTCCGTTGTTACATCATGATTAATATGTATTGAGATATGCAGGGAAGTGCTGCCTTGTGAAGTGTCCTTTGTGCAACCCCTCTACCATCGTATATTTCCTTGCCTATTTTTTGAGCGCCTGCTATTATTCTTTGTTGCTCAACCAGGGAGAACCACCCAGGGTTATTTTGCTCTATGTATGCTGCTTATTTCCTCACTAACCAAGGTTTGGATCATTTGGGATGGTTCAACTTAAATCTGTCCAGATCCTCCCACAAGGGGTTCAAATCTCAAATTTCCTTTAATACCAAAGTGGATTTTTTTATTATCCTAGACTGCGTTCTTCAGTAAGATTTCAAGGGACACTCATGTTGGCTATATATTCCAAGAAAATGAAAGTTTAACTAGTAGATAACACATAGAAGCTTTATCTTTGGATTATACTATTATTGTTATATTTTTATAAAGCTGCCATTTCATAAGTACTAGGAATGTATTATATAATTAGCCAATACTGAGTCCTTTTGTTGGCTTCTGAAGGATAGCATTTGCTCCTCTAACAATCTAGGGAAATTTACTCTGCAAAATATTTTTTTGGCTGAAACGCTCTTTCTGATTTGAATAGTTATAACATGGTAAACCAAGGCCTTGTCGAAGAACCAATCTTTTCATTTTGAATTAATAGGAATGTAGATGAGGAATATGGAGGAGAGATAGTCATTGGAAGTGTTGATCCTAAACACTGCAAGGGTGAACATAAATATACACCTGTTACTCGAAAGGGTTACTGGCAGGCATATTATAGAATCATGTTAGTTTTCCATGTTTCAGATTGACTATAGGTAAGGTTAACTACATGCATATCATGTTCTTGGTATGCATTATATTTATTGGTAGGTACATTATGGGGTTATTCTACTCTTCAAACTTGATGTTGCTATTTCTTTTAGTTTGATATGGGAGACCTCATCATTGATATTCAATCGACATGTGTGCATGGAGTCCTTCACCTTATTCAATTGATTAAATGATCACTTCTTATGGAACCTTATGAAAATATTGATGTATTTTTATGAAAATTTAGCTACAGGTTTCTACGCTGGGGTTATGCTATTGCAGATTCTATAACTTCTTTGCTGGTTAGTCCATCGATAAACCCTTAAAAATTTGATCATTTTAAGTTTTTATATACAAGTTAGTGGGTTCATCTAGGTCTATGCACCAAAAAGTATTTTAAACTTCATAGAGTTTTGGCACATTTGATGCAAGATTGTGCATTCATAAGTGACAAGTGAATGCTTAATAATGCTCAATTGATGTGCTATTTTTTGTAGTATGAAAGATAAATAGTTAAAACTGATTTCAAGAATTTTTTTAGGTTTGTGGTTCTAACTTCTAAGGAAGGATTTTATTTTTTGTTTTATTACATTATTTAAGGCAAGCATTTCTATCTGTTTTTGTAATTTGATATACAAGGTAGGATCTTTACTTCATTTGTTGCTCTTATGCATTGTTTTGATAAACTTCTGCCCTATATATTCTATGGTTTATAGACTGTGTGTTGCTTTTAATATTGAAATTCCTAATAATCTATAGTTGTTATGTGAAATTAGTTGGGTTGTTCATGTTCATGAATATTATTTCATTAACATTGTTTCTTAAGTTTTGCTATAATATTTGGAAAACTAGTTGAGAAGTGTTTCTGTAAACTGTCTCAAATGCAGGGCACTATAACACAAATCAACAATACTATTGGTTCCTTAGTTATTGTCAGTTAGGAATGAAAAACAATAGTAGCACAATATGGAGATGTGATTATGGATCCATCTACGACATATGTATGCCTTTGATTTATCCAAGGATATAGGAATTATTCTTGGAAAATTTCACATGTAATATTGCACTTTAAATATGAATACCTTTGGCCTGAAGGAAAGTGGGTCTATGTCGGTAGGTAGGTTGGATTTATTTTGGAGACCTCAGTTGACTAAAGAATTTCTCCTGCCATCATCTAAAATGGATTTCATTGTTTACAAACAAATCCTCAAAAGAGTTGCTCACAGATTGGCTTGTGCTCTTATGATGGCACAAGAGATGTTAGGTGAGATTCCTTTTATTTATTTTTAGATGAAATTATTGTATATGATCCAAATGTGTAGTCATCAATAATTTTTGGAATATTATGCATTAAAATTTTTCCTCTGTTAAGATTTATTCATGATGTCAAAAATTGTTGGTCTCTACAACACAAGAATAACTAGTGTCATAGAAAAAATCCATGAAAAAGAGATATTGTCGAGCATCAATGATGGTATGTGCACTGCTTGTCAGATGGCAGTTGTGTGGGTGTAGAACCAAATTGCTTGGAACCAGACTAAGGAGTAGATTAAGGCCTATTTGAATAAGATAATGAGATTTCCTCGTCCTTTGTGATGATTTTTTATTTATTTTGCATGGATGATGAGATTTGTTTTAAAAGCAATTATTTTAATGCTAGTGCTTATGATTCTTGAATGTCTAACACTAAGCAATTAAGTTGACACATTGCCTAGCCTGTGGTCTGCAACCTATTTTGAACAAACAGGGAGAGTTTGAATAATTCCAAATAGTTAAGCATCCAAAATATTATAGTAAATGGGGATTATATGATCATTATCATGCTTTTGATTTAGGCATATACTCCTTATGTCAAACTTGCTTTTGTGGTTATTGGTGGGATAAGGAAAGTTCACTTCACATTTTCAGAACTCAGTTTCTTCCATGTTTTCAAAGAAAACGACGAGGAAGTGGATTGCTATGTGAACCTTGCCACCTTGAAAACAAGGGTACCTTATTCCTTCATATGGGTAATTGTCAACCTATACCTTGAACCTTGAATTTCATGTCACAGTCAAACACTAAGCAATTAAGTTGGCACATTGCCTAGCTTGTGGGCTGCCTCCTATTTTGAACAAACATGGCACAATGAGACTACCAATATCTCTTGCACACGAACCCTCTATGGCACATAAACTTGAATGGTGGAAGCTCATTTAAGGTAATCTATGTGGAATTTTTATGGCTCAACACCTGCAGTCTTTTAGTAGTGGGTTCAATAACTCTTGATTTAGTTGGGTGTTTGGGATTTTCAGTGAGGAAACCATGGTTCTCTCCTTTGGCTTTTGGGCATCCTCCTTCACCATTTCAGGAGTTTAAGGAGACCCTCCTTTGGTTTTCAAGGACAACAATCTTCAGCTGGCAAGTAGATTTTGGCTCAGGAACCCATGTTGTTTGATTAATGGCTTCAATTTCCACCATGTTTGGCTTAGGAATCCATGTTGTTTGATCAATGACATCGGTTTCCACCTTTGGAATTTTGGCATGTTCCCTATCCAGTTGGGAATCATCCACTTGAGTCTCATGTTTGGCTTCCTACCCTCTGTCCACATTTTGTACGAGTATGTTGGCATGATTCTAGGTTTGTTTGTTATACATTTATTCTAGTTTGGGTGCTACCCTATTCCTATTTTGGGTCACCCCAGTGCACCTCCATATCTAAGATGGGCCCTAAAGCAACACGAGGATACCCTGGATAAACATGAAAAATCAATTCATTCGCTTTAGGATAAACTGATGGAACAAGGATCTATTCCTAGATCCTACATGTAAGTCAGCACTTGAAGCACATTTTCTAGAAATCACACTTACCAGTTTGAAAGGATCATGAAGTATCTATAGCATATCCACACCCTCGGTTATATATTGGACTGCACTATTTTTTTGGTTTGTAAACTGAAAAACAACAGTCATCTGGGTGTACATTTTTGTTGTGAGCTCTGCTGCAACCTTTATAAATACAAATTCTCTAGTTACAGTTTAAAAAATATGAATTTTCTCTAGTTACAGTTTAAAAAATATGAATTGAAAAATATAAAGATGTCATGAGAAAGAACATAAAATGACAATCAAGAGTAAGAATATGAACTAAAAACAATATTTCATAAAACACCAAAAATAAAACAATAATCAAAATGTTATTTGAATTCTTTTTCTTACTGAGGAACAATATCATTGTTGAGTTCTAGCCCAAAGTTCTACAATGTATTGAAAAAGAGAAGGGAAGTATATACCACAAGAAATATTCAAACATACATTCATATTTGATAAATACAATTTCATTGATGTCCAATAAATGACCACAAAAGTAGATAAGTGGGACTAAAAGGTACAATAAGTGGAAATACAATGTGGAAGTGCATAAGCAATTCCTAGGTCAATACTCGAAGCATAATGATTAAAAAATAAGTAGTATAGATGAGCTATAAACTATCAATCTAGGAGAAGGACATAAGATATTGTAACTACAACGATACAATAAGAATTTTCAATTATCACTGTGTAGGAGAGAGAGAATGTCAAACCTGTAGTTTCTCATGTCTAAGGGTGAGGGAATAAACCCATAAGAAAATAAAAAGATAAATGTTGACACAATTCAAAATAATATAACTGAAAGAAACAACAAACCACGAAATAACAAATATACAATAATAATTAGCTAGTTGAGTTTTTGTTCTCACTTGGGAACAATATCCACATTGGGGTTTATTCCATGGTTTTCCAGCCTATATAAAACCAAGCATATCTTGTGACGATTAAGAAAGTCTAAATATTACACCTGGATATCAATATTTATAATAATACAAAAGCAATATCACTGACTTGGTATATTCACTGGTTTTGGTACTACAACTTTTCCCAACACAGTCATCCCACTTATGCGGGTGGAAACCCTCCTATACCGAAACATTTTCAGAAAACTTAATATAAAAAATAATTTCAATGCAAAGGGGAGAGAGAGATTCACTGGTTTTGGGACTGCAAATTTTCCCAACACAGCCATCCCACCTATGCAGGTGGACACCCTCTTGTACCAAACAATTTGCAGAAAATTACTTAATATAAAAATTATTGCAAAGGGGAGAGAGAGAGAGGATAGAGGACTAGTAAAAACATATGTCTTTAGGAGGATACATTACAAAATGTATGTATCTTTCACTTAAAGTATTGGATAAACTTATAAAGAAACATTTATCACATACAAGTTTGTATGTTAAGTACTTTTCATACTCTAATGAGTCCTGTTACTATGCTAGAGAAAAACATTATTACCTAGGTTACGCGACTAATAAGTGTTCATAATTGTGTAAATTGTCTAACTTACCTTTAATCTTACCAATTACTTTAATTATTAAAGTAATTTCATTTTATGAGACAAATGGGTTTATTCTAATGAAATGCAAAGGTTATTTGTTTAGTGAATTGGATAAATCTCAACCATTGATTCCATGTTCATATTTAATCTCAACCATTTATCATCGAGGAGATTAGGGTTGTGGATTTAATCATAACTCAAAATCATAAAAAGAAGTTTGGGTTAAGAGAGAAAGCGCAATTAATGAGCACAAAGACATAGTAAGATAATGAGATACCAGTAACTAAGTGAAGGATATTTATCCAAGTATGCAACAACTAGAAGAAGACAATAGAAGTGTGTGACAACAAAGGAAATCATCCACATGTGGAGGCCATGGTTGTACAGGGGCAGATCAAGCAGATTGAGGTGTAAATCAAGATGTAGGGTGGTTGTACACTAGTCTAGGGGGTAGATTTGACTAGCAGTGTTACTGTACAACAATTTGGAGAGGTCGTATGAATCACATCAATAGTCAACAAGAGGTTTGTGGGTGATTTAAAAATTTTGAGAGGGTTATACAACTTGTACATGTGCCTAGTTTATCCCTACAAATTTGTTGTAGATAATACTATTTTTGAGTCGACTGTTTTACTTCCAATGAAAATTAATTTTATTATCCAATTAATATTTCAGTGGTACTTTTTATTCAGTAACACTGAAATTTAATTTAAATCAACAAATAACATTTATTAGGAAAGAATTATTCATTCACTAGGATTAGCAACTTAACAATAATAAATCTAAACTTTAACCAATGTACCTTTCTGGAAGTTGATTTGAATGCATACAATATTAATTTCAATGAAGTCTACCTAGAATAACTTTCTTCATTTTTATTAGTTTTAATAGTGTCATGGTTGTAGTTAAATCATGAGAGTTACAACCAATTATATAATCTCTCAAATTTCATATTCACTCAATTTTCTTCATATGTTCAATTTGAAGAGATCAACCAAGGTCAATGACTTGATTTTGGTGGTAGCTTAATAAGTTCACAAAAGACTCTGTAGCATATCCACTAGATATAATATTTGTGTAAATGATCCACTGGAGTATCACTCATCATAGCTTCTACTCGGCATATTGCCTCCTTTTTTACAATGCTTTTGAATCAGGCAAACAAGCAATAGATGGAGACAAATGATTCTAGATCAATGAGGACATGGAGTTCCATTCCTATCTCAGTGAGATACCAGAGGCACCTCTAGACCAAACCTCAATCCAATAGTAAAGTAAGTCACATGTTGAGACCTTATAAGGCTTAGTGAAGGGCACTTCCTTGCAAACAATCAGAGCATATTCGCTCAAGCCTCTTGCTCCATTATTCTTCAAGGAAGACATCTATGCTGAGTTTTCATATTCATTCGACCTAAGATGTTAGGAGAGAGAACTCTAGTAATTCAAGATAACCTATTATGGCTTCTACCATATGCCAATGAGCCACTCTTCTTGTACATCCTTCTCCCAGACTACCTCTTCAATATTTGACATTGGATTTCTAGGGTTTTAGATTAGTGTGTTCTTTTACTTCCTCATTTATGTCTTATATAGAAGTCACTATAGTGCTCCCGCTATGTACCGACATCATTGTACGTATCATAGTCCCATTGACCTACTTTTGTGGTCATCTATTGGACATTAATACATTTATCTTATCTTATCTACGATCATTTATGAACAATTATCCACATATATTATATGGCCTAACTTAATTGACCCAATGTTATCCAAACGGGTAGTCCCCTAAAAGTGGAAACGAGTTGAAACCAAGAAAAAATAACAAACAACCAAAAACTCTTGAAAAATTGAATTTTTGGGTATATATGTGTGTGTGTGGAAATCCAAACCATTAGAAACAAATATGCAAAGTTTTATTATGTATATAACAAGTAAGAGTACATTTAACCCAAATAACATCGAGAACAATCCATATTTGAACCAAAATAAAAAAACCAAAAGGCTCTAAATGGCCTCAAGAATTGAAGAAATGTCATGCAACAATAAATAATGACATATCATCAAATCATTGCCTATTGGGATTCTCATTTTCAATATCACCCTTTTCCTCCTACAGGCTCTAGCCTTTCCTTCTACACTTGATTCCCTCCAGGCATCATTCAACACCCTCCATTTTTTATGAAACTCCCTAAACCAAAAGTTAAAATAAGGTATAAAACACTTGACATGCCTAATCAATGATTTTTCTTGAGTGAATAGTACATTTTTGCTAGGGTTGTGATAGAGGAATTCTACACTTAGCACCACCAACATCAAGGTAGATAGAAAGCTTGGTACACTTGATTACATGCCAATTCTATACCCTCA
The DNA here is from genome assembly GCA_000404065.3 of Pinus taeda. Classification (NCBI taxonomy): domain Eukaryota; kingdom Viridiplantae; phylum Streptophyta; class Pinopsida; order Pinales; family Pinaceae; genus Pinus; species Pinus taeda. Next base: position 86,973 of record APFE030700192.1, on the reverse strand, counting down.
TAAATAATAGAATCTAGTGAAAACATTGCAACCATGCTAATCCTTAAATCTTGAAAAATGTGAAGTTTGAATTTTAAATAGGATATAAAAATTCTACTTTTTCCAAGTTCGAGGTTGGAACCACTCTTAAACATATTAAAACAATTAATGGGGATTTTGAAAACTTAAGTAAAAGGATATAAAAAGAAAGATAAATGAGAATGCAACTTTTACCATTAATTGATAGGTTTTTGTATTTAATTAAACTTCAAGGGTAATTTTTGTCATCCCACATGACGAGTAGTATGGAACTAGGTAGTTTCATATCAAGCTAGTCGGTTCCATTCAAATCCAATTGGTTTAGCACAATATTGGTCATTTCTAGTTTAGACACTTGATTTAAACTGACAACCCTTGTACAATAGTCAAATTTGACCAGTTTTAGTGAAATGGGTTCAATTTTGATAACACTGATTTAATCACATAAACAATACATAGAACACTAGTCAAATTTGCTACATATACAGTGTCAAAACTATTTTTAATGTTTGGCTATCATGAGACATACTCTAGTGTATTGTTTACACAAATATTATATCTAGTGGATATAGTACTCTATTTTTTGTGTGCCTTAGTACACTCTTCTTTTGCGATCATATTAAGCTACTTCCAAGAGCATTAAATCTATCAACTTCCACTTCCATAACATAGAAATCCATTCATTAACTAGCATCATTCCACTGTTTGTTTCATTATTAGCTTTATCTTTATCAAATAAAAAACCTTCTGACTTTATAATCATAACATCCGTTTGGTAGAATTGATTATATGGCTTCCTCGTATATTGATAAAGCATTACCATGTTTTTTTTTTGTTAAAAAAGATAATTATGTATTGATATATTACAATGCCAATAAGTAAGAGGATTTAACTCCATCCAAATTTGTATGACCAAAATTTGGCGTACTGTAGTAAATATACAATGGAAAAGCCTAGTTTTATTCATCCACCTCATGAAGAATTCATTAAATGTACAAAAGGCTTAGAGAAAGCAGGATACTTATAGAAGAAAAACTGTAAAGAAGGCATGCTTTGCAAATTTGGGTACTCCTTTTGTATTACATGGAGTTGTAGAATAATTTATTAGTTGTTGGTGAGGGAGTTCATTTTTTATTATAGGAGAAACATAACCCAAAACCCCTCATTTTATACTCTATTTAACAACTTATTATCCTATATTCTTCCAAAGGATTAAGTGCTTATGCACATCCCAATCCATCAGAATTTTGGGTAGCTCCAACCTCATTTCCAATGTTCATCTTTAACTCGGTATTAATCTTAGATATAAATATTTGTATATGTAAGCTTGGGTCAACTTAGATACACTGCAAACTTGCTTGGCCTATGCCGCACGAGTTTAAAGGAAGGAAGAAGTGATGGGAAAAGAGATATATGGGTGTTACCTAGATTCTCTCCTTCCAATTTAAAGTACCATGATTATTTCCCCTTTGATGAGGTTGGGGGTTACCTCACCAAGTCTAAAGTGGATAGAAGGGAAACCTTCTTTTTAAGGTGAAGAGAGTGTGTTTCAGATTGTGTATGTTAAAATTTCTAAAGAGATGCTTGTAATTATTTATAATAAGTTTTTAATGTTTGTTTTGTTAATGTAGAGTGTTATATATTTACGTGGTAAAAACATATATAATTAATGTATAATTGTTGTGTTGAGAGTGCTTTCCAACTCAGTGTAGTAGAAATGTTACGATGTTTAACTTTTTAACTTAGTCAAAATAAAACAAAACAAAATTAAATTAAAAATAAAATAAAGAAAAAACTTACATAAAATTCTCTAGCTCATGCCCACGGGGCTTTCGATTGACGGTGAATGGGTGCGGTGTTAAGGCACTCCTTGCGATAGGTCACCAGTTCAAATCCCCCATGGGTACTTAGGTTAGTCTTAACGTAGAAAAAAAAAATAAAAAAATCTCTAGCTCATTATTTTTTCCCATGTTATTCGTCTCTAATATGGTCGAGATTCATCTTAAGACTTGATCACAAAAAAATGTTACTTCATTACAGTCCATAATCTTTAAAATTTAAATCTCAAGTCTTATCTTGAGTTTTAGTCATACCAACATTGTGCACAAAGGATAGGTTTTGAGATTTGTTTTTGTCTTGCATTGTGTTTTAAAATTATAATTGGTGTTTATGATTTTTATTGCCAAGCTAGGGTTGGCTTGGTTAAGTGAGTGCCTAAATAGGGCCAGTAAGGATCAAAGTGATGAAAAATGGGCCTAAATATCCCATGGGGGCTTCACTGGGGGAGCAATACCATACCACATGCATTCATATTGGGGGATATATATTGAGGAAAACATCTCATAATATATTGAGCATATAATAGGGGCAAAGGGTTTTTATATTGGCATGTATAAAAATGGAGCTCAAAGTTAATGAAAAAATATAAAGGGGTATAAAAAATGTTAATGAAAAAATGGATACCTACAATATTTAATGAAAGTAGGGGTTTTTTAAATTGGGAAGGTGTATTGGGTTCGTATTGGTAGGGGGCTAAATATTGTGATTTTTAGAGATATTTTTCAATATGTAGTCAAATTGAGGGTATTGTTTAGTATGCCACAAATGCACGTGATATGTTAAAGGTTCATTGAGTGAAACCCCCATGAAATTTCCTATCTTGCACCTCCCATATGGTGCGAGAGCATCAAGAAGCTGCAGCCTGTGGTGGAGTTTTGTAAGATGTTAAATAAATTAATAATTACCTTTACTTCACATATTGTGCGTGTAACTTATTTAACATTTTTCCAACATCAATGTGAAGCTCATGGACAATTGCATCATCCAAAATGTAATATATCACATCTTCTCCATTACTCTATGAGCATTTACTTTCATGAGGGTTGTACAATTGAAAAAGTTAAAAAATAAATAAATTTCTAATTTAATATAACAATTATTATTTGCTTGATTATGGAAACCAAATTACAATTTTTTCAATTTAACGTTCCCATTGGCGTGTCTTTATACCTTGTAGGGCATTTCTAGTACCTTTTTTTTTGCCTTATGGAGAAAAAAATCATATACTTTCTCTTTCATAAAAGTCGAAGTATACAAATTATTGTTCAAATACATCTTTCAGACAAGACTGTCAATAGCTATGGATTTCTACTAAACCAAAACATAAACAATTAAGAATGAAAAGCATGCAAGGTTCCAACCAATATAACAAGATCATTTCAGAAAATGTTGTTGGCATTCATCCTAATGATATCAACACCTTTTTCTGTAATCACTAAATGTCTTGTGGGTTAGAGAAATACTTTCTTTGTTTTTATTTCCACATCAACATTGTGTTCTATGTGGATATGTGATACCTCCAAATTAAAAAATTCTTGTAATTGACAAATATTTTGTTTCCAAGGATTTAGGGCCAACTTGTGAAATGTGCCAATCCCCAAGAACCAATCTATAATCACTTGAGAATCGCCAAATATTTGTAAGCAATTTACATGATGAAATTTGCAAAGTCAAGTACGAGCAAAAACCCAATTAATTCTTCTTTGTTATTAGTTACAGGTCCTAGCCCCATGCTAAAAAGGAAACAATAATGGTTGTTCAAGGGAAATCTAACTCTCGCTCTACATACACCCCTATCATGACTTTTGGTTCCATCAAAGAAGGCCCTAGCCTTCGAATTATCTATCTGGGGTCCAATATGAATTTTGTTTTTCTTCTTTAAACCTTCTATGTTGTTCATTTCTATTATTAGTTTGAGCACTACTTGCCGAATATTTGGAATCTGATTAACAAAGATGGTTCTATTCTGATGTAACCATATTTTCCAAAGAACTAGTCTTGGAAGGCTGGAAAGATGCTCCAAGGTTGGGGTTTTTTCCACTCGGTGAGGCATTTCCCTAACGACATAATCGACCATGTCCCCAAACAATCCTCAAACAAAATCAATCTCCACACCTATGAAAAACATAATCCACAAAAAAAAGAAGAAAAATTCTAATTTAATATATCAATTATTATTTGCTTGATTATGGAAACCAAATTATAATTTTTTCAATTTAACATTCCTATTGGCGTCTCTTTTCACCTTTTGGGGCAATTTCCTCATGGAGAAAAAAATCATATACTTTATTTTTCATAAAAGTCAAAGTATACAAATTATTGTTCAAATACATCTTTCACACAAGACTTTTAATAGCTATGGCTTTCTACTAAACCAAAATATAAACAATTAAGAATGAAAAGCATGCAAGTTTCCAACTAATATAGCAAGATCGTTTTAGAAAATATTGTTGGCATTCATCCTAATGGTATCAACACCTTTTTCTGTAATCACCAAATGTCCTGCGGGCTAGAGAAATGATTTCTTTGTTTTTCTTTCCACATCAACATTGTGTTCTATGTGGATATGTGATACCTCCAACTTAAAAAATTCTTGTAATTTAAAAATGATTTTTTTCCAAGGATTTAGGTCCAAACTATGAAATGTGCCAATCCCCAAGAACCAATCTATAATCACTTGAGAATCGCCAAAGATTTGTAAGAATTTTACATGCCGGAGTTTGCAAAGTCAAGGATGAGAAAAAACCCAATCAATTCTTCTTTGTTATTAGTTACAGGTCCTAGCCCCAGGCTAAGAAGGAAACAATGATGGTTGTTCAAGTGAAATCTAACTCTCGCTCTACATACACCCCTATCATGACTTTTAGTTCCATTAAATAAGGCCCTAGCCTTCAAATTATCTATTTGGGGTCCAATAGGAATTTTGTTTTTCTTCTTTAAACCTTCTATGTTGTTCATTGTTGTTATTATTTTGAGCACTACTTGTCGAATATTTGGGATCTGATTATCAAAGATGGTTCTATTCCGATGTAACCATATTTTCCAAAGAACCAGTCTTGGAAGGTTGTAAAGATGCTCCAAGGCTAGGGTTTTTTCCGCTTGGTGAGGCATTTCACTAATGACATACTCGACCATGTCCCCAAACAACCCTCAAACAAAATCGATCTCCACACCTATGAAAAACATAATCCATGTAAAAAAAAAAACAAAAAATCTAATTTAATATATCAATTATTATTTGCTTGATTATGGAAACCAAACTATAATTTTTTCAATTTAACATTCCTAGTTGTGTCTCTTTGCACCTTTTGGGAAATTTATAGTACCTTTTGGTTTGCCTCATGGAGAAAAAATCATATACTTTTTTTTCATAAAAGTCAAAGTATACAAATTATTGTTCAAATACATCTTTCAAACAAGTCTGTCAATATCTATGGCTTTCTACTAAACCAAAAAATAAAAAAATAAGAATTAAAAACATGTAAGGTTACAACTAATATAACAAGATCATTTCAGAAAATGTGTTGGCTTTCATCCTAATGAGATCAACACCTTTTTCTGTAATCACTAAATGTCCTGCGGGCTAGAGAAATGCTTTCTTTGTTTTTCTTTCCACATCAACATTGTGTTCTATGTGGATATATGATACCTCCAACTTAAAAAATCCTTCTAATTAAAAAATTCTTTGTTTCCAAGGATTTAGGGCCAAACTGTAAAATGTGCCAATCCCCAAGAACCAGTCTATAATCACTTGAGAATCACCAAAGATTTATATGAATTTTACATGCTAGACTTTGTAAAGTCAAGGAGGAGCAAAAACCCAATTAATTCTTTTTTGTTATTAGTTACAGGTCCTATCCCTAGGCTAACAAGGAAACAATGATGGTTGTTCAAGTGAAATCTAACTCTTGCTCTACTTACACCCCTATCATGACTTTTGGTTCCATCAAAGAAGGCCCTAGCCTTCAATTTATCCATCTGAGGTCCAATAGGAATTTTTTTTCTTCTTTAAACTTGCAATGTTGTTCATTGTTGTTATTAGTTTGAGCACTACTTGCTGAATATTTCGGATCTAATTATCAAACATGGTTCTATTCCGATGTAACCATATTTTTGAAAGAACCAGTCTTGGAAGGTTGGAAAGATGCTCCAAGGCTGGGGTTTTTTCCACTCGGTGAGGCATTTCCCTAATGACATACTCAACCATATCCCCAAACAACCCTAAAAAAATAGATCTCCACACCTATGAAAAAACACAATCCACGAACAGGTGTGTGACTAACTTGATTATCATAGCAGAGTGGGTATCTTATAGGCCCTTCCTAGCCTCGCTTCTGGAGATTATCCTATGTCAGAACATTAAAGGGATTATAGGTACATTTTGCTCTAATTGGGAGAAATGTTTAGAGACACATCACATCATTTTAAAGGAGAATATTACATCATTACAGAGACCAGACAATCTTTCATGTAGTTTAGTGTTAGTATACCATAGCTTGTATATACAACATTTGCCAAAAAAATAGGAAATTTCTCTTGTCTATTACTTGCAATTTGTAAATAGCACAAAAAGAAAGGTTGTTACTCATAAATAGGGGTGGTTGTTTATGTCCATCATAATTCACCATGAATGCATGAGTATAGAAAGATTCTTAGATATGCATTGAAATACCACATAAGGAGGTTCCTCTCTTTTTTCCTCTTCTAAGATTGAAATAGGTTGTAATAAGTTCCCTTGCTTGAGAGATAATGAGTTAATGATTAATTGAGCGATGGGGATATAACCCATCGCTTATATGGATTTGAGATTTGGGGCCCCACCTTGGTTGTAGATAGTGGTCTTACATCTAGAGGGTTTAGACTTGTGTTTGAACACCTTGTTTGGTGCAAACATATTCATAAAGATTAATCCATTGATTTTTCATCATCATATAAATCAATTTATATCATTTTATATACATGCACATAATTAATACTTCTAAAACATGGTTGATCTTTGTGTGCCTTAGACCATTAAATGCTACAAATCATAGTAATATGTGCTTGAGTGTGGGTTGAGTAATTGTATTGTGGGAGAACTAATATGCATCTACAATGTATATAAAAAGACGAAAGGTGTATTATAGAATGCATGTGGGGTCATAAGAGAGGCATCATGTCACTATACTAAGGATATAAATATAAAGGGATATAAAAAAATGTGAATGGAAAATTGGATACCTACAATATCTAGTGAAATCAGGGGTTTATAAATTAGGAAGGTGTATTGGGTTTGTATCAGTAGGGGGTTAAATAAAGTGATTTTTATAGGTATTTTGAAATATGTATCAACTTAAGTGTATTGTTTAGTATTCCATGAACACATGTGCTATGTCATAGGTTCATTGAGTGAAGTCCCTATGGCACATCCTTCATTCCGCACAGATTCATAGCTATATGCACTTTATTTCCCACACAACTAAATTTGTAAAGGAGTTTAAAATTAATTTCGTCCTTGTGGAATAAAGTTCCCTTTACACCCATATTCTCCAGCACATACCTTGTCCTTTGCACAATAAATCTTTACACAAGGAAACATAATAATATTATTTAGAGATTTGTTTAGTGCCCCCCTGCTTATGCAAAGGACCTACAACCATTTCAATTCTAGCCTAATTGGGAAGAGCAAGAGCATAACAGTGTTGGAGCACTCACTAATAGAATGGCCACTCGCAAAATTAGTTTTTTTTTTTTTACTAACAAATACTGAAAATGAAACACCCTCCACTAGGTGAATTATGTCTCATTAGAGCTCCCCCAACCAATTGAAAATTAGAAACAAGGTTTGAAAAAAATTAGGAAATCATTTTTGAATTGATGGGAAAATAGAAATATTAAGCATTTTCCCGAAACTTTGGTTAAAATTGCATAAACATAGAAAAATAATGCAAAGTCAATGCACTTTGACCGCGAGGCGAATGCTATAGTTCCTGGCAAGGAAGGAACTAATATTAAGAAGTTATTCCACAACAGAAGGTTTGAGACAAAGTGGTTCATGATGATTCCTTCGTTTAATAAAACCAACGAAGGTAGGAGAAATTCCAAGGGAGGGAGTTGAATGAGAGAAATTGAGACAAAGGGATGAAGTTGAGGAAAACTAGGGTAAGACAAATGTATGGGAGTATCTAAACAAAAACAGAAACATAATTCTCATGCCAAGGTAAGGAAATTGCATAGAACACTTTAGAGAAAGTAGCTTGAGTACAATAAAAGCTTCTTATTGTGCACTATGTGTGGTTATTTGAACAATGTCTACTATTAATATTGTATAATGGAAGGGACTTATGATGAGGGGAGGTGGTGCAATGCGATGCCATTTTCTAAGCTTTAAACATTATATATAGGTGGCATCATCCCATCACAAAGAGATGCAGTGTAATTTGTTACAAATAGGTTGATAGTGTTTAAGAATATCAAAATAATTACAAGTGATATCTATATTTTTTACTTAAAATTTTGCAAAGAATCATTTTAGATTGATAAAATTCTAAATATTGATTTCCAAAATATTGAAGGTGTCCAACATATTTCTTAATAAAACAATAAAAATTCTACCAAATAAAAAATTATGATAATTTCAATAATTATGTAACCAAAGTTCAATAACTAGACATTGCAAATAATGATATATATATAAAAGAATTTGTAATCTTTAGAAAAAAAACTAAATATCAATTTTATTAGCTTGTTTTAATTTACTTAAGGTCAATTTAATTAAATCTTTTGCCTAAGAAATATATGATGATGATGATAATCAACGTCCCACTCTAGCCAAGCTCAATATAGTTTATTAGACCTTAAGAAAGTACGTGATCACTTAGAATTCATTAACATTTTATTTCTATGCTAAGAAATTTTAGAATTCATTAGCTTACCTTGTTGCTAGTAGAGCAAGCACTCAATTATAGTAATAAATAAAATAAAATAGCTAACCATAATATTAAATTGCAATTAATAATTCAAACTAATATAATATTAAATTCTTATAATAAATATTAAATAATATTATTTAATTAAAAATTATAACTTTAATATATATTAATATAATATCTTCATGTATTAACTATTTTACAATCATTTAATATAAAATTGTATTAAAATTTCTTAAACTCTATTTTAATTTAGTTTTGATAGGGTAAGGATTTTTAGGTAGTTATAAAACTTTATCTATCTATATACATATATATTAGAATCTAAAGGTGTTAATTTATATATATGATATTAGAATGTAAAGTTTAAAATATTTAGAAATAGATATATCTTTTTTTGGATATTTGAACGATGGATGTCTGACATCTTAAAAGTAATAAAAAAAATTGTATCTCTCTTTCCGTAGTATATGATTCATTTTTTTATTTTGATATCTCGCTGAATTGGTAATGGCAGTGGAATCGTACTTGCATTACACAGGGTCGAATCCCACTGGCTGCCACTATAACAGCTAGGAGGAACTGCCCAACCCGCAAGGAACAACCCCTCAGAGTAAGACGAGACTTGAACCTGTGACCTGTACAACGGCATGAATGACTTAGCAGACCATTCACTGACCACGAAACCAAACCCTTGTGAGCTAGTATATGATTATTTATTATTCACCAAGTCATTTTCATATATTTATGTTATGTAGATACTATTGGTAGTTTATAAATTCATAATCATGGAAGGCGGAATAATTGTAGAAAAAAGATAACAAGTAAATTTTTTTAATATGATTATACAAATAATTATGAATCTCTCTCTTTAATGGGGCTGAAGAGTGTTATTGCTAATCCTTACCTACCAACTATAATGAAATTCCTTTATGTTCATTCCAATGTGATAGTCATTTTTTGGAGTTAGAAATAGTGCTTATTTCAAACATGAAATAGGACACGTATAAAGAAACTCAAATTTATACTTAATAGGTTCATGGTTTAGGGTTGTTAAGATTGGAACATAGTTGCTTTGATTTTTCTAGAATATATATATATATGTTTCTTAACTAATCCATATACAATTTCTAAATTATTAATTTAAGCATTGACTTTTAACTCAATTTGATAACATGTTGAATTTTAATTTTTTTAGTTTACAAAATACTAATATATTAAATGAGTATTGTAATTTTTTCTGACACTTTTAAAAGTTATAAGTTTTTTTTTCAAAATTGCTAGTTTATTCCCTAGATAAATCATCTGACATATACAAATTTGATGAGACAATTAGTTCATATTTGTTTTCTTGTGCCATTTTTTATTTTTGAAATTAAATAAATTTAATTTTTATAAAATTATATATTATTACATTTTATAAAATTATTTATTTAATTTATTAAAAAAATTATATAAAAAGAATTATCAGACTAAACCCAATTTGCGAATCCATGTTATATATGTTAGCCAACAACAACAAATCAAAAGTCAAAATCAGTGAGTCAAATCAAAATTATGTCTCCACCCTTCATTTCAAACATTAAAAAACCATTAATATAAATTGCCTCGAGATGTGTGAAATGTTAAATCAATGGTTTGCGAGGGCTACCTATTCGACTTTTAACCTACCCCCTTCCGCAAAGTTGTTTCACTTAACCATTTAGCATCCACTACCCCCCCAAGGCCATTATAAAACTAATTTTTACATTGATTTAAATTTATAATATCAAGCAGGAAGGTCTATGAGGTATGCAAGCAAATTTATATATTATAAAGTTTGTACGGAAAGAGATAATGGATTTTTCTGAAATGAGCTTATGGATGAAAGATTGAAGGAAGAAGAAACTAATTCAATAATCGACATATATCCTCATGCAGGTAAAAATGAAGATACATGTTTCAGAAGTACATTTAAAAGATAAATAATGTTTTATACTATGGATATAAGGAGGAAACAATTATAAAGAGGAAAATGTCTATGAAGAGAAATTGGATAAATTCTTATCCAAAGTTTTTATAGAAGTAAAAAAGGGAGTTGAAAACATCAAAGTTTTTACATAAGTAAAAAGAGAGTTGAAAAGGGAGACATGGTTTTCAAAACCAAAGGGAAGCAAACCAGTTGATGGTTTTCAAAAAATAAGGAGAATTATTTATGAAGTTTCATTTATTCATAAGTAAACCAAAAGTGGGAAAAACTAAATATGAAAACAATGAATGGTTTGTGTAAATTGTTTTTAATTTCATTTATGAAATTCATAAACAAATAAATTCTACAATGGAGAAGTATTAAAGGGCTTGGTTTTCAAAACCATGGATGGGTTTATAGAGCAATATTTTTGGATTTGATTTATGAAATTCATGAGAAAAATAATAGTTTTACATGGATTTCAAAACAAGACATGGATTTTAAATAATGAATAGATGGTTTTAAGGGATAAAATCATTTGAGGAAATATTTTGAGTTTTCATTTATGAAATTGATGGAAATATTGAAATATTATTTCAAGATTATTGCAAATTACACCTTGATTTATGGAAAACTAACAAAATCTTAAGCAACAACTTCAACAACTCTTGATTTGAGGGAACAAAATCAAAAGTCAAGCAATCATTTTCAAATTTACAAGGAAGAATCTTAAACAACTTCAGATTTCTTAGCAAAAGAATCAGAAACTAAAAGATCACTCCCAAATTTAAAGGAAGAAGACTTTCTGCCATCTCCAAATTTTCTACAGCATATTGTATTTTTTTTTTATTCGATAGGATTTGTTTCCTATAAACTGGCAACAATTTGGGGAAGATATTTTCCTATATATTGATTCAATTTCAATGTAAAAGGGTTGGCTTTTGATGCCAAAACCCTGCCATTTTTGTAAAGACTTTTATTACAAGAATTTTAATGGAAGTATTATGGCTTTAATTTCATGGCATAAATTGTTTCTCATGTATGTCTTTCCATTTTATTCCATAATTTTTTTCTGCATATGTTCAAGGTAACATAGGAGTTAGGACAAGGCTAGGTTTGAGTATCAACGTCCCTAACAACCCACTGCAAAGTTATCATCTACACTGAGATTAGCTAATTGAACAATATTGATAAATTAGCTCCTCTGCATCATTTAAATGTTGCATTCCATCATCTCTTGAATGTATATATGTTTGGATGTAGAATTCTTCTACATGCATCTACTATATTTAATTGATTAAGTATTCAATATGAATACTTAATTATCTTATTTCTCTTATTTTCTTCCACCAAACTCTTTAAGCTATGTTTTTTTGTCGGAACTAGACGTTGGCACTTTGATCAAGTTTCGGTAAGAGAAGGCTTTAATTTTGAGCATATATTGGATAATCATTAGCAACCACCTAAAAGAAAATATAGATATGGCCATTGTGCTTCAAAGGTTGTTGTCTAGTGATAATGAACACCGTTAAAAAAAACCTCGTAACACTTGAGGGATCCTCCTCTGGTTCGAGGACCAACTTGAATCTAAAGTTTGGTCGAGTTAGTTTCTCGGTGCAATTTCACAACCAAGAACTGCCTTCGAGAAACATATATAACATTTGGCGCTGTTGCCGGGAAGCGAAGTAATGAATAAATATTTCCTCGGAGAATGATCAAGACTAAATCTATTCCTTGATGGTGAACAAGGAGTAGGCATTTGATATTGGTTGCAATTCCTTCACCCGATGGATCCACTTTGTCTATATGGCGATTCCACTGGGTTCTAGATGTTGCTGGTTCAAAATGACAAGTGCATATCTTGCTATGATAATGGCATCCAAAAACATTTTTTTTCTTCCTTATGACAATGATCAGAAATTTCAAACATCAACAAAGGATGAAATCTTCAAATTTTAGATGTAAGTATCAACTACTCAAGGAATTTGAGTTTTATATTGTAGATAATTTTCATATCTTCAACTACATGCAAAGTGATCTGCCAGTTAACCCACCTCCCACGTCGTTACATTAGAAATTTGATTACACCTAACAATACATATTTTCAGCTCAGTTACATAGAGGTGTGTGGGATTCAATCAATAGATCATTCAGTTTCAACGTGCAATAATTTTCAAAATTCATTATGTAGTGTGTGGTTTTCAAAATAAATCAATTTCATTGTGCAATAGATCAAGAGTTGTTTAAGTTTGGATTCCAGTTGCAGTATGTAGTTTGGTTTACTTACAGTGAAACAAGTTGCAAGAAATGAGAGGAAATTTTGTTGACTATTGACTCCACTAGCCCAATGGATTAAGCACTATTGTACTTAATTTTACTTGCAACAACTGATAATTTGATTTTTTTGGCAGCTTACAGGTTTCAGAGTGCAAAACAGGTTTCAGGCTACAAATTGCAGGTTTGAGAGTGAAAAAGCTTATTTTTCTTATTGCAAGACTCCATTCCCAGCAGAATCAAGGTAGCTGGTCTACTAGTTCTCTATATCCCACAGGATGAAGCAGTCCCCAATTGGAGCCTGATGTTGTAACTTTTTTTGACACCCTTAAAAGTTACAATTTTTTTTAAAAAATTGCCAATTTATTCCCTAGCCAGATCATCTGACATATATAGATTTGATGAGGCAAATAGTTCCTATGTATTTTCCTCTGCCATTTTTTAGTTTTGAAATTAAATAAATTTAATTTTATAAAATTATATAAAATATTTATTATATAGATTTTATAAAATTATTTATTTAATTTATTAAAACTTTTTATTTAAAAAAAAACTATCGAGCCAAACCCAATTTCGAATCCATGTTATATACATCACTCAACAACAATAACTCAAAAGTCAAAATCAATGAGTGAAATCAAACTTATGTCCCACCCTTCATTTTCAATCATTGAAAAACCATTATATAAATTGTGTCGAGATGAGAGAAATGTTAAATCAATGGTTTGCAGCGGAGGGGGGTGCAAGGGGAGGGGGGGGTGTTGGCTGCCTATTCAAATTTTAACCTATCCCTCGCAAAGTTGTTTCACTTTTACTGCCTTTTACACATGTTATCATTTCATATATTGGAGAACTCCCCTACCTAAACCATTTACCATATACTACCCCCCACAAGACTGTTGTAAAACCACTTTTTACATTGATTTGAATTTCTAATATCAGGCAGGAAGGTGTACGAGTATGCAAGCAAATTTATATATTATAAAGTTTGTACAGAAGGAGATAATTGAGGAAATACTTTTACAATCATATTTTTCTAAAATGAGCTTACTGGTGAAATATTGAAGGAAGAAGAAACTAGGTCAACAATAGAAATATATCCTCATATAGGTAAAAATAAAGATACATATTTCATAAGTACATTTAAAAAATGAATCATTCCAATGTTATAAAGAGGATTCCTCGTGGAATAATTTTATAGAGGTAAAAATGAAGTTTTACAGAGCCGAGAAATAATTTTAAATTTTACATAACAGAGAAATAATTTTTTATACTAAGGATATAAGGAGGAAAAGAATTATAAAGAGGATAATGTCTGTGAAGAGAAAGTTTAGATAATTTCTTATCCAAAGTTTTTATAGATGTAAAAAAGGGAGTTGAAAACATCAAAGCTTTTGCAAAAGTAAAAAAGGGAGTTGAAAAGGGAGACATGGTTTTCAAAACCATGGGGAAGAAAACCAAGAGATGATTTTCACAGAATAAGGAGAATTATTTATAAAGTTTCATTTATTCATAAGTAAACCAAAAGTGGGCAAAACTAAATATGAAAACATTGAATGGTTTGGGTAAATTGATTTTAATGTCATTTATGAAATTTGTAAACAAATAAATACTACAATGGAGAAGTATTACAATACATGGTTTTCAAAACCATGGATGGGTTTACAGAGAATATTTGGGGATTTGATTTGTGAAATTCATGAGGAAAGGGAAATTTTTACATGGATTTCAAAACAAGACATGGATTTCAAACAATGAATGGTTTTCCAAGATAAAATCATTTGAGGAAATATTTTGAGTTTTCATTTATGAAATTAATGGAAATATCAAAATATGATTTTATATATTTTTGGGAAATATTTTTTTTCAAAATATCTTATTCCCAAAAATTTAAGATTTATATTTTTGAAAATTAAAGAATGACAAAAAAACAATGATTTCCAAATCATTTTCAAATTTCTCGATAATGGTTAAGCCCCTGAAGGATAATTAAGATAGATTGAATCATAAACTGATTTTATCAAAGGAAAATGGATTAATCAATTCTATAAAAATAACCAATGAACCAAATTATTGCAGATTATACCCAGATTTATGGACATCTAACAAATTCTTAAACAACAACTTCAGATTTGAGGGAAAAAAATCAGTAGGCAAGCAACCATTTCCAAATTTATAGGGAAGAATATTAAACAACTTCAAATTTCTTAGAAGAAGCATCAAGACTAAAAGATCGCTCCTAGATTTAACGGAAGAAGACTTTCTGCCATTTCTAGATTTTCTGCAACATATTGTATTTTTAGTTTATTTGATAGGATTTGTTTCCTATAGACTAGTAATAGTTTGAGGAAAATGTTTTCCTATATATTGTTTCAATTTCAATGTAAAAGGTTTGTATTTTGATGTCAAAACCTTGCCATTTTTGTGAAGACTTTTATTACAAGAATTTTAATTGAAGTATTCTCGCTTTAATTTCATGACAAAAATTGTTTCTCATGTATGTCTTTCCTTGTTATTCCATAATCTAGTTTTACATATGTTCAAGGTAACATAGGAGTTAGGGCAAGGCTAGGTTTGAGTATCAACCTCCCTGAAAACCCGTTGCAAAGTTATCATCTACATTGAGATTAGATAATTGAACAATCTATTTAAATTAGATCCTCTGCATCATTTAATTGTTGGCTTCTGTCATCTCTTCAATGTATATCTCTTTGGATTTATAATTCTTCTACACACATCTACTATATTTGAATGATTAAGTATTCAGTATGAATACTTAATTATCTGATTTCTCTTATTTTCCTCCACCAAAATCTTTAAGTTATGTTTTTCTTTCCTAACTAGATGTTGGCACTTTGATAAAGTTTTAGCAAGAGGGATTTATTTATGAGCAAAGATTGGATAATCATCAATAACCACCTAAAAAAAATAATAGATCTGGTCATTGCGCTTCAAAGGTTGTTTTCCAGTGACAACAAACACAGTTAAAAAAAGCCTTGTAACACTTGAGGGAGCCCCCTCTAGTTTGAGGGCCAACTTGAACCTAAAGTTTGGTCAATTTGGCTTCTCGGCGTAGTTTCATAGCTAAGAACTGCCTTTGAGAAATAGATACAACAATCATAATCCATAACATTGAATGTAGTAACCTTTGTTGATTAACTACTTTAATCCATAGTTTTTAATCATAAACATTGACATTTAACTCAATTTGCTAACATGTTCAACTCTAATCCTTCCTTAGTTTACAAACTACTAATCTATTAAATCATAATCCATAACATCAAATGTAGTAACCTTTGTTGATTAACTACTTTAATCCATAATTTTTAATCACAAACATTCACCTTTAACTTAATTTGATAACATGTTCAACTCTAATCATTAGTTTACAAAATACTAATCTATTAAATCATAATCCATAACACCGAATGTAGTAATCTTTGTTGATTAACTACTTTAATCCATAATTTTTAATCACAAACATTGACCTTTAACTCAATTTTATAACATGTTCAACTCTAATCCTTAGTTTGCAAAATACTAATATATTAAATCATAATCTGATGCAGGAGCATTCAGCTCAACAATTTCATTACATTTTAGTTAACTTAGGGGGTCTTGTGTTTTCAAGGAACTTGGATTCTATGTATGTAATTATTAATGTTTTGAGTGATTAGAATAGGAATTAATTAGATGTTGTGAGGATATTTGTAAATGCTCTTGAATGTAGGAGAACATGAGTGATGATGAGAGAGTTGGAAATCAATTATAAGTCTTAGATTAGAAAGTGGTGTCGTGATTTATGGAACTAGAGAGGATTCTTAGGGATAACTGGAGTTAAAAGTGGACTTAGAGGATATTTAGGATTTAGTTCAATAAATTAAGGATCTAAACCAAAATTGGTTAAACAAAACCTTTTTTTATAAATGTAAGCCTAAAAGGCATAGTAGGAAGGTAGAGAGTTAGTGAGTTAGAGTGAGATTAGATAGGTTTGACTGTAAGACTAGGGGCAGGAAAGAAAGGCCACTGATATAGAAGATCAGGGCAAGGAAGAAATTCCTGTGTAAATGTTTGTTTATTAATACAGATAACTCGATTATGAGTTTGTGTGATGTGTATTTGAATTATAAGTTGTGTGTGAGCTTGAGAAATTTTGCGTAACATAGGTTGCAAGTGTATAGAACCAGAGAAGAGGTGTAGAGAGGAGTGTTACGGCTTTACACACAGACAATACAGGAGGAAGCCTTTAATGTTACAGCGAAGGTGAAGAAAGCATAAAGGCGCGAGCGAAGATAGAGTTTAGAACTAGTGAAGATCGAAAGGCGAAAACAAATACACAGGCAGAAAGTCGAACGAATGGCTATTACACAGTAAGAGACAAAAGAACGTAGTAGCGAAGTGCATTCGTTGGATCAATCAGTCAACAAACGAGAGCTAGGGAGATAGACGACTAAGATTAAGTCGCAGAATAAGTCAAGAAGATGGACGGCAGAGATTAAACCCACGTGCTAGAAAAGGATGAAGCAGTCTCACAAAGGGTAAGCAGTTTCTCACACGGCCTAAAGGTAGTAAATGGTATTTCAAAATTCTATGTGATTAGCCTTAGCGGCTGACACATAGCACATGGAGGAAAGAGAAAACCAATTTTCTCGCGTGCCTTCATTATGATATCGGTCGTGCTTAATTATGCACGAGATTGTGTGATAACAGTTGGATCAAGCGGGATTGATCAACGGTGAAGATCAACAAGCTTATTAACGATTGGGTGATGCGACAGTTGTTGGATCAGATGAGACAGATAAATGGTGGGGATTGGCCAAGACAAATTAGCGAGCGGGTGACACGATAACCGTCGGATCAAGGAATGAGATCAACGACAGGGATTAAACACGCTATAGAGAGCATCGATATATGTGCAAAGATTTGAAGAAAGGCGGAAAGGTAAAGGTTTATGTGTGTTTTATGAGTTATTTCTATTATACGAGAATTATAATAGAAATAAGTGGAATAAATATTTTATGGGTTAAGTTTGGGTTTTAACCAAATTCTGAAGACCATGGTATGGTTGACATGCACGGGTAATAAAATTAACCGAAAGGTTGAGTTATAATGGTTAAGAGAGAACCGAATATATTTCTGCTTAAAGACTTAGACTTTGATAAAGTGGGTTTGCATCAGATGTTGTATTTCCACATAGAGTTTAATTAAGGGCCTTAACCTTGATTAAGTAAAGGTTTACTAAGTAAGGAATCTTTGAAATTCCTGGGACACACATAGTGTGGTATGCAATTTTATTGTATATTGTGGGTATATGCGGCTTAGGTTGCATCATTGGGGTATACGCAGCTTAGGCTGGCATCATAATCCATGACATTGAATGTAGTAACCTTTGTTAGTTAACTACTTTAATCCATAAGTTTTAATCACAAACATTGACCTTTAACACAATTTGATAACATTTTCAACTTTAACCCTCAGTTTACAGAATATTAATCTATTAAATCATAATCCATAACATCGAATATAGTAACATTTTTTTATTAATCCATAACTTTTAATAAATTTTTAATCACGAACTTTTCATCCATAAATAGACTTCTTATTATTTAAATTCTCGGAAAACCCAATCTATCAAATCATACACTAAAACATAGTATGTTAACATCCTTGAATATGTTAACCCCTTTAATTCTTAACTAGTAACCTTTTATGGTCAATCTAAAAAATTGAATGGAAGAACAATTAGTTAATAATAATAATGAAATTAAACTAACTTTGTTATTAATATTAAATAACATGTGAATGGTTGTAGGTATGGATATGTATTCATTTAATAGAAATAATTCAAATCTATATGGAAATATATTTTTAAATAAATAAAATATGAAGAGTCATAAATTGATAAATGTTATCGAATGGTGGTGGAATTTTTTTTTTTGGGAATGGGAGACATGGTCAAATCAAATCAAATAAACTGTAATTTTTGTGAAGCTTATATAAATTGGACGTGTGAACAGGGTTAACCTCAATTGTTCGAAACAAAGCAGAAGCGAAGAAGAGCTCGAATTTACTTATATAGACTCATTACATTGCATTGAAAAATGACATTTGATTTGATTCTAAAGGGTGCTTGATTTGATTTGGTCATCAATCAATATGAAAGAACGTTGGGGAAAGCTGATTTATCTGATGGTGTTGGGGGCATTGTTGCTATTTTTTCTAATTTCAGTGGCGACAACAACAACAAAATCTAAAGGTGGAGATGTGAAATGGGAGTTTATGATGGAGAACTCAAGTGTGTGCGCCATGCACATGGCCCTAGTTCCTAGCAGCAATAGGATGATCCTTATATTTGACTTTACCGATTTCAAGGCATCTAACATGTATTTATCGACAAATTCCATTGAGTTGGACTTGTATAGGTATGAGGTCTGCCCCTCAAACTTGAGACAAACACATGGAGTTCTTCTGGGATGATGGCACTAGATGGGTGCTTAATCTAGAGCGGTGGTGCTAACAAAAAAAGATTGAACAATAAGAGAATATGTAGGGACCTGTGTCGATTGGATGGAAATCCTAGAGGGGCTAGAAAACGGTCGATGTTATGCCACAGATCATATTATTCTAGATGGGAGGATCATCATCGTCAGTGAGAGGGGGAAATTGCTACAATTTCGTCCCAAAGAACTAAAGAGGATTGGTCTATGAGTTTTTGTTGGTTGAGGATTCAGAGGATGATCGGAAAAATCTTTCTTCATTCATCCACCTTGCACCCGACGACAATCTGTTTATATTCTAGAGATCGAAATCAATTCTCATTAACTATGTCAACAACCACATGGTGTGACATTACGTGGACATGCCAAACTACTCCAGGCACTACCCCATCTCTGGATCCTCAGTTCTCCTCCCACTGGATTCCGGAGCTAGACACAGAAGTGATGATCTGCGGTGGGGGAGTTGAGTCTTCCTATTCTGAGGTGACTCGAGGGAATTTCTTTACCACTTGCAACACCTGCAGATGTCTAAGGTTCACAGATTCTAATCTATGTTGGGAGATGGAGATCCTGCCGATGCGATGGAGATCATGCCGATGCTTAGGGTAATGGGGGACATGCTTCTTCTCCCAACTAGAGATGTCCTCATCATCGACAGAGCTTCTAAGGGCTTTTTCGGTTGGGGCAAGGCCTAGGACCCCGTTCATTATCCTCTTCTTTACAACCCTTCTTGTCCTCTTCCTCTTCGCTTTCAGGTGATCACCCCCTCCGAAACTCGTACACTCTATCATTCCAGTTGCCACATTCTCCCGGATGACGCGTTCTTGTGGGCGATAGTAATCCCAATATTGACTACAACTTTACAGACCTTAGCTTGGAAGTGTTTTCTCCCCTATATATGGCACCTGAGAAGGATGCACATCAGCCCTTTACCCTTTCCTTTCCCATTGCCACGGGCTATGACCATCTCTTCATCTTGAGTTTTCACATGGAAAGCTTGGCTGATCAAGAAAAAGAGAGGATCTCTGTCACATTTCTGACGCCCTTGTTCAACACTCACAATTATTCCATGAACCAGAGGCTACTCGAACTTCAGATCATTGAGGTTGTGCGTATTTGCAAGGACAGTTGTGAGGTTACCGTTAGGGCTCCACCCTAGTGCGACCTTTGCTTCTCTTGGTTTTTATCTTCTATTCGTCATGCATGTTGGAATTCCTAGCGGTGCCAAATGGGTACAATTCATGTTTGAAGAAATAATTACATCTAACAAACAAACAATGCTCAGGACACCTCCAATGTTGCCCATGTTGTTGTCTCTTATATGCCTAAAATTTCTATGCCACGACCTTTTATTACCATGATGGTTCCTGGCCCATATGTGTTTGATCAGGTTCAACATAAAAATAATCCAGTGCCCAACAAAATGTATGCAATCATAAATATATTAAGTTTTTCCATGGAAGTTTTCGACAGAAAAATAGTCAGTCAATGATGTATACAGTTGTGAATATGTTTTTAAGTTTTTCCCCAAAACTTCCATTTGTTGCGGAAGAAACTTTGCCATTGCCATGAAAACTTCAACTATTTGTAAAAAAGGATTTGTAGATCCTCATGGAAATGTTCTACTTCAAAGTTATTACTAAACGACATATTTATCTTCTTCCTCGAAACTTTTTAAAGATGTTCATGCACCCCATCTTTCAATCAAGTGATTTCATATGAAATTAACATGCACCCCATATTTCAATCAAGTGATTTCATATGAAATTAACTTTATGTTAAATACATTTGGGAGATAAATAAATATTGGATATTAACAATTTTTTTTGTTTATATTTATGTTGTCAATCTTTTAATATATTCTTAGTATTGATGCGAATGAAAATATATATAAATTTATTACGAAAAATTTTTTTGTTACTTAAAAATGTGATTAAAATTTTGATATTATTTTATTATGATTAATTAGAAATATTATATTTTATTAAATTTCATATTAAATTTCATCATTTTATTTTAATAATATATTTTTTTGAAATTTAAAATTATATATCTTAAAATATTAAAATTAATTAATAAGTTTATTATATATCAAATTAATTATTAGTTTAGTAACATAGATATTTTAAAATTTTAATTACCAAGTTAAAAATATTTGATGATATTTGTCTTAACAATTAAAAATTCAATTAAACAATTATTTTCCTCTCTTCAAGTACATTGTGAATTGACATTTGGGAAACCAATTAAAATGTGTAATAAAACTTATCTGAATGCATTCTATATTTAAGTTTTATAATTAATTTCTTTGAGATTAGTAAAAAAAAAATAATATTTTAAATTATAAGTTATACAAATAAAATTAAGATAAAAAGATAATTATATAATTTTAATTGAGATATATTAGATAAAAAAGATAATTTAATATAATTTTTAATAGAATATTATTAAAATGATATAAGTAAAATTGTTTATATATTTATTTGTTTAATTATTTATAAAATGTTATAATAATTTATAACAATTATCTTATTATATATATATATATATATATATATATATATATATATATATATATATTATTATTGAAATTTTAAATATATAAGATGAAATATAATTATTCTATTTTGTTTAATTCTAAATTACTAATATTTTTATTTAATGAGATGTAAAAAACACTATGTTATATATAGTAATTGAAATTTAAAGGTTTATAAATTAATGTAACCATTCTTTTATATGGCTTCACCTTGAGTTTTCACGTGGAAAGCTTGGGTGGTCAAGAAAAAGAGAGGATCTTTGTCACAATTCTGGTGCCCTCGTTCAACACTCTGAACTAGAAGTTGAGCAGACCACAGATCGTTGAGGTTGTGCGGATTCACATGGAGAATTATGAGGTTACGATTAAGGCTCCACATAATGCAGCCTTTGCTCCTCCCTGTTTTTATCTTCTATTCGTCGTGCATGCCAGAATTCCCAGTGGTGCCAAATGTGTGCAACTCATGTTCGAAGAATTAATTATATCGAAGAGACAGACATTGCTCGTGGTGCCTCTAATTCTCCCCATGTTGCTCTCTCGTATATCCCTCAAATTTCTATCCCACACCCTTTTATTACCATGATGGCGCTTGAACCATATGTGTTCGATCAGGTTCAACATAAAAATAATCCAATGCCCAACCAAATATATACAGTTGTAAATATGTCAAGTTTTGCCGTGGAAGTTTTCAACAAAAAACAATAGTCAGTCGATGTATGCAATTGTAAATATTTTTTTAAATTTTTCCCGCAAAACTTCAATTTGTTGCACAAGAAATTTTGTCATTGCCATGAAAACTTCAACTTACTGAGGAAAAAAGCGTTAGACGTCCTCATGGAAATGTTCTACTTCAACATTATTCCTAAATGGCATATATTTATCTGGTTCCTCAAAACTTTTTGAAGATGTTCATACACCACATATTTCAATAATGTGATTACATATGAAGTTAAACTTTATTTTAAACAAATTTGGAAAATAAATAAATATGGGAGATTAACCAAGTTTTTATTTATATTTATGTTTTCAATGTTTTAATATATTTTTGGTATTGGTGTGAATGAAAATGTATATACATTTATTACATTAATTTTTTAGGTAAAACTGTGATTAAAATTTTGATATTATTTTATTATGATTAATTAGAATATTATATTTTATTAAATCTCATATTCATTTTTGTAATTATTTTTAATATTAATATCATATGGTATATCTAATAAAATATATATAATTCTTTCAAATTTAAATTATATTATCTTAATTAATATGATTAATTAATATATTTTATTTAATACAATAATTAATTATTAAATTTAGTAATATAAATATTTTAAAAATTTTGATTACCAAATTTAAAATATTTATTATATTTATCTTACCAATTAAATTTCATGAAACGATTTTTTTCTCTATAAGTATAGTGTGTTTGAAATTTGGAAAACTAATTCAAACGGAAGATAGAGTCATGAATAGGGGAACAACGCTGTGACTCATGGCAGGCTACACTACTCGACTGGGAACAAGGCCTTACAAAAGCCACCGCTCTACCTTGGGCGAGCTTTCCTTGGTTTCATCCCAGCCTGAGGGCAAAGACTCGTACAATGGCTACTATCCATCTGGGCCAGTAACTAATTGTATAGGGGGCTAGTATCCACCGGGAAACTCAATATTCCTGGCTTAGGTTTGATTGAAGAAAGTACAAGTCTTTCTTGGGCTTAGGTTCAACTAAAGAAAGTACATGTCTTTCTTGGGCTTAGGTTCGACTAAAGAAAGTACAGGTCTTTCTTGGGCTTAGGTTCGACTAAAGAAAGTACAGGTCTTTCTTGGGCTTATGTTCGATGACCCTCCTGTTGGGGTCTTCAGCAACTGTCCCTTATCTAGCTAGCTGCCCGTATTTGATTGGTATCTAGCTAGCCACCCGTAGAAATACACCCTCCTGTTGGGGTCTTGAGTAACTGTCCCTTATCTAGCTACTGCCCAGCTCATAGCTACGGCAGGTTAGTTCGGTACCTACTTGTTGGGTCATTTCTACCCAATTCCCATAGCCCCCACTAAAGATGGCTCTAGATACTAACTCTATCGAGCTAACTTAAGGCGAGCTCAGTTCAAGTGATTGGCCACTTCCTGTTGCCATACCCTGGATGGAAGTCCCGTTGCCTTACCTTGGGTTTAAAACCCACCCTCTTTAACAACTAACTTAAGTCAATGTAGAGAAGCCCGACTATTGGGTTCAAAATTTCCGGAGAGCGACCATCCCCTCTCACTACACTGGTAACACCGAGAGTCATTACTCCCCGTGGAGAGGACTGGCTATTGGGTTCAAAATTTCCGAGGAAGCTTAGCTGAGGTAAAACCACGCCATGACCAATTCACCCTACAGTGAGGTGACCTAAGAAGGAGGTGAATTGTCTTGTTCTGGTTCTTGTTCTTTTGGCTTGATGGGCATTGACTTTATGGGAAATTTATTTATTTTTTATTTTTTAATCTAAAGAGTGCACGTCGGCTGGGGGGCCTAGTTTTTCCCCTTTTAGAACGGTTACCTATAGCTAGCGAGATGCATTCATCAGCTGGGTGACGCTACTTTACTCGGCTCAAGGGATGCAATATACTCAACACTAGGAATTCCAACGAAAAAAACATACAATCCTTTTTTTTTTTATCTAACGTATTATAGCCACTACCCATTCGAAAAGGGGAGAATTCAATGACCATTTGTTCACGGAACCAGAAATAAGTTTTGATAAAATATATTATTTAAAATAATATAAATAAAATTGTTATATATTTTATTGTTTAATTATTATAAAAGTAATAATAACACATATATATATATATATATTATATAATATATGATTTTATGAAATATAATGAGATTGAAAATATAAATTATTATATTTATTTATTCCTAAATTACTAAACATTTAATTTTATTTTTTATTATTTTATTAACAGAATGAAATAAATTTATATTAATAAGTGGATTTAAAGTTTTGTTAATATTACTTGTAAAAAAAGGTTAAAGTTAATTAAATTATGTTAAAGAAAATTAGTAAATAATAATAAAGAATTAAAAATTAATATCATATTTTTAAAAGTTTGGGATAGTGATTATATTTTTAACATGTTCAATATATGATCTCGATCACGCAAGGAATTGAATCGGTGAATTCACATTAAGGAGTTCCTTAATAGAGAACCTAATCACCATCTATCCAATACCCCTTGGACAAACTAACATTATTATTATTATTATTATTATTATTATTATTATTATTAAATAACATATTTT
>APFE030700192.1:26957-46926 GCA_000404065.3 Pinus taeda | reverse complement strand
GGGTATCAAGGATTCTGAGTGACATTTGTTACTCAAGTACCACAACTGCCTACACAAGTACATCCAGGATGAGATGGAGTTTCTAAACATCTCCTCACTCGACACGATATACCAATACACTGTCAAGATTGAGCAAAGTTTAAACAGAAAAAAGTGAGACTTTGGATCTGCAAATCCGAAGCAAGGGAAAGGCACCCCCAAATCACAAAGAAAAGGGCAAAGCCAAGGTGGGGTGATCCAAGACAACCCGTCGAAGTCGAAAACAAAGAACAGAACCACGAAGATAAAGAAGAACACGGGAAAATGGTGTGAGTTCCATAATATATCCATTCACAACATGAGTGAGTGTCAGGCCAAGCAGTCACTAGTGTCTAATCTGAAGGCTTCCGAATAAGACACATATTCCAACTCTGAGTTAGAAATTGATAAGGGGAATGAAAAAGGGAAGCAGATCATTGATTCAGAGCCCAGCGCCACTGTGGCCACTACCAAGATCTAGAAGAATGAGCCCAAAAATCTAGAGGAGGGGGAATGCCTCTTCCACTCACAAATGTGGGTGAAGGGTTCTCTGTTGCAGTTCATTGTCGACAACAGGAGCCAAAAGAACCTCATTTCAGTAGAGGTTGTGAAGCAGCTAGGCCTACCGCCTACAACACATCCGAAACTGTACACCATCAGGTGGCTTCACCCAAGATGAGATCTCTGTGTTAAGTAGCAATGTCGCCTTTCCTATAGCATCAAGCCCATCAATCCCTCTTGAAGTTTGTGATGTATTATTAGGACAATCATACTTGTGGAAGAAACATGTTGTATATGAGTCTAGACCTCACTCTGTGATTATTACTTTAGGAAATAAGTTGTACAAGATACCGGAGGTAGCCCCACCTATTGCAATATCTTTGATCACTACAAAGAAATGAAGTAATATCATTTCACAGACTAGGAAATTTATTTTCCTTATGATTCGCCCTCAAGGAAAGAAGAAGATTGTGGCCACGAATTCTAGATAGGGCTCCTTCGCACAACAACAACAGATGGAAAAGGTCATGGAGGAGTACAAGGACATTTTATCCTCACCTACGAAGGTGCCTATACACTTTCAGGTCAAGCACTCCATCGCTCCGACCCTAGGTGCCCCACTACCCAATGACCTAATCTATCAACGCTTTGTTCTCGAGAATGATGAGATCAAGAGGAAGATTTAGGAGTTGTTGCAGGAAGGGCACATCCAGCCAAGCTCATCGCCCTGTGGGAGACAAATTGTATTGGTACATAAGAAGGATGGGACCTAGAGACTCTGTATTGACTATCCAACACTAAACAAGATAACTGTATGGAATAGGTACCAAATCCCACACATTGATGACCTTCTGTACCAGCTCAAGGGGGCCAAATATTTCAGCAAGATTGATTTGAAGTTCGGTAATCAGTAGGTGCCTATCAAACCCTCCGATGTGTGTAATACTTCCTTCAAATCCAATGGGGGCCTTTATGAATGGTTGTTCATGCCTTTCGGGTTGAAGAATGCCCCCACAACCTTCATGATATTGATGGATGATATCTTGCGACCCTTCACCAATGCATTCATGGTGGTGCATCTAGATAACACCTTGATCTTCAGCCAGATTTCGGAAGAGCACCTCCGCGATATTTGATAGGTCCTCCAAACCTTGAGACAACACTTGTTGTGTTCCAATTTGGAGAAATGCACTTTTGGCATGACCTAGGTTCAATATCTAAGGTACATCATTAACGAGAAGGGTGTGCATGTGGATCGAACCAAGATACAAGTCATTCGGGATTGGCCAGTGATAACCACTCTAACAGAGCTCCACAAATTTCTAGGTCTTGCCAATTTCTACCTCAGTTTTGTGTTGGGGTTCTCTCATATCACTTGGCCTTTAAGTCAAGTCACCAAGGGCAGAGCCAAAGAAAACTTATTTTGCTCTCAAACCAACATAAGGCGTTTTCTGAGTTGAAGCATCACCTCTGCTTTGCACCAATGCTCACATTACCAGACTTGCAACAATAGTTTAAGATTGAGATAAATGCCTCTAACTATGTTATTGGTGCAGTTCTTACTCAACAAGGGCATCCAATGGCTTATCATAGTGAGACACTTTCAGACACAGTCCAAAAGTATCCCACCTATGAAAAATAAATGTATTCCATCATGTAGGCCTACCATCAATGGAATCATTACTTTATGGGGAAGGAAACAGTCATCCACACAGACCATTGACCCGTGCAATTCATACAGACACAAGGGAATTTACAGAATGATCGCCATCATAAATAGTCCACATACCTGGAACAGTTCCATTTGAAAATTAAGTACAATAAGGGTAACACCAATAATGTTGCAAATTTCTTCAGTCGACCACCAATCATGGTTTTGATCACTGTGCTCGACTCCTATGGGAACGAGACTTCAGGGTGGCCACATCTTTACAAGAGAGATCTAGAATTCGGTAGCACATACCAGACACTCCTGGAAGGTAAGAAAGTTCCATTTTTTTACCTCAAGGATGAACTTTTATGCCATTTGGGACACATCTGTGTTCCTTCAAGTGAGTGTGCCTAGATTATTTGGTAGGCGCACTACATTCGGGTCACTGGACATTTCAGAGTAGAGAAGATAGTGGAAATACTGCAGAAGTATTTTTATTGGTCAAAACTTCATCAAGATGTTGGGAAGTACATTTGATTCTGCACTACCTGTGCCATTTCCAAACCAAACATCAAGAAGAAAGGCCTATATACTCCTCTACCTACTCCTAGTCGACCTTGGGATTCTATCTCCATGGATTACATGTCAGGCCTTCCTTTTACTAAGCATGGCAACAATTGCATTTTCATGGTTATCAACAAATTCTCTAAGATGGCCATTATGGTGGCCTGCAAGAAGAGTATCACAACAGATGCCACTGCTAATCTCTTGTTTGAGAGAGTGTGGGTACAATTTGGGATCCCACAATCCATTTTCTTAGATTAGGACAACAAATTCCTAAGTGCATTTTGGTCAAGTCTCTAGTCGATGCTGGATACCAAACTTACAAATTCCACATATTTCCATCCCAAACTGATGGCCAAACAAAGGTCGTCAACATGATGATTGTACACATTTTGTGCATGTACAACTCAAAGCATCCACGCACACGGGATGAAATCCTCCCCTATATCCAATACAGCTACAACATAGCTCTCCATAGCTCAACAGGCCACAACCCTTTTCAGGTAGGGCTGTGATTTCAACCATTATGTCCCATTGATGTAGCCATACCATTTGCAACCACTCAGGCAGATTTGGCTCACATCAACTTCAAGGTCGACAAGACTAACAAATTCATTGAGCATATTCAACACATCCGCTAGAAGGTCCATGATATATTGGATAAAGCCAATGCTAACTACAAACAATTCCATGATCAACATCGGGTGGCACATAAGTTCCAGGTGGGTGACAAAATTTGGCTACATTTTCAGAAGGATCGCCTTACTAGACCCCATCGCAAGCTTCGCTCACTTTGATATGGGCCATACATCATCACCAAGGCTGCATGGGACAATTTCTTCTAGCTCAACATTCCAACTTTCCTTGGTCTGCACCAATTGTTCAATGTAGACCATCTTCGGCCATACTTTCCACCATTGCTAGACACATCCAACATTGTAGAACAACTCATACCAACAAAGCTAAACACAGAGTGCATGGAACATGCCACAAATAATCATATCATGGACACACAAATCAAGAATAATCACCAACAAAATATCCAACTATCTCAGGTTCTCAGGTTGTCAAATCTGGCCAACTCCTACACCAATGCAAGTGGCTCACCAGGGACCAAGTTCAGTAGAAGTTTCCCCATCTCATGAAGGCACTCAATGAAATGGGGACCACTGCTTCCTAAGGGGGGAGGACTGATCCAAGTGGATATTAGTGGCCACCCACCTATTCCACTTGGACCCCCACCACTGTCTCTTTCATTTTTTCATGTTCCTTAATTGTAGCACAATTTATTTATTTTTTCGGTAGTTTTTTAGGTACTGAAATTCCAGATCCGTTATGATGTCCTAAACAACATTTTCTAGGAAAACAAATAAAAAATGAGGCTTTGAATCATGTTTACATTTAAAAGTTGTATTTCTCATATATATCTTTCTAATGAGCTATTGTGCGCATCAAACAAAGATCGTATGCCAAAGTTACGACCCCGGCAAGTTGATGTACCAATTTACCCAAACGAGGCCCATAGTTTTGGCGCTTCATCTCTTAGGTTTAGGTTTTTAGATGTTTAGGGTTTTCCATTGTTTCTCAATAATAAATAGGCCTTCAAGCCTCATTGTACCACAATTCAAAGGCATGTAATCACCACATCTCTCCTCAGAGATAAGATACCATCGCCCGAGCTAGTTTTATTTCCTTTCTGTTTGTAAGCATATTTTAGTATTTGAGATTAATTAAATGAAGTGTTACTTCTATTGCATCTTTGTACTTATGGTTATATCTGTAATTTGTTGCGTTCCTATTTAAGTTCAAGTCAATAGGAATAAGGTAGGACCCCTCAAAATTGAGACGAACACGTGGTGTTCTTTTAGGGTGATGGCTCTAGATGGGCACTTAATCTAGACTGGTGGTGCTAATGATGGAGATCGAACAGTTAGGGAATATGCAGGGACCTGTACCAATTGGATGGAAATCCAAAAGGGGTTGGAAAAGAGGCAGTGTTATGCCACAAATCATATTCTTCCGGATAGGAGAGTCATCATTATTAGTGGGATGGGGAAATTCAACTTCGAGTTGGTCCCAATGAACCAAAGTGGATTGGTCTATGAGTTTCCTTTGGTTGAGGATTTAGAGGAATATCAAAAATATCTTTATCCATTCGTCCAACTTGCGGTTCAACTGCCAAGTGGCCATCATGAAGTACACCCCCATCGGGGACAAAGGAATCTGTATCCATGAGGTTTTAGAGGGCCTGGAATTCTCTAGGGTCCAAGTCTGCCTTTCTCTTTACGTCACGCCATGATGTGCTAAATTCTATGGGGAGTTCATCAATCCATGATTGCAAATCCCCAAGAAATTTTGGAGGTTGGGGAGCCATTCATAATCTTTTGGGTCATTTGGATGATCAATTTGGAGTCTCGCACGATATGGATCCTCAACTATTCTTGTTGTTGGTCTAAAATTAAACCATTTTCAAGCACCGCCATTTCTGTAACATTATTAGTGGTAGATCCACATTATCTAGCATAGAGCCCATTTGGGTGGCCTTGTGAGTCCCGTAATACCCCACCGTATCCCGTGGAGCCAGGGTTTCCCTTTAAAGCACCATCAAAATTGATTTGAATACAACCAGAGGGGGCCCCAAGGAAGACCGAAGGAGATGCAATAGGGGGGTCCCTTATTGAAGAGGTCACAGGGTGGGTCATTTCTTGAGAAATATTTAGGGAGCGAAGGATCACCAATTCTTGAGGATCTCTTTGCCAATCATCAGGGTCCCATTTCTCCGAGAGGATGGTTTCCCTCATATTTTCTTTCACCTGGGTCCAAATAAGGGAGCTCAAAGGGGGTTGTTCATGGAAGATAACTCTATTTCATTCTTTCCACATATTCCAAAGGGTAAATCCCAGGGTTAGACACCATGCTCTGTTGACGATTGGGTTATGAAATCATTGAGTTGGAAATCCTTCGATGTTCTGTAGGATATCCTCCGAGTTTCGGTCCAATGGGACGAACAGAGTGGGAATCGTCTCCCAGATTTTGCCAGTGATCGGGAAAGCATTCAAAAAGTGTTGCATTGTTTCCACATTTCTCTTACATAGAGGGCGTATGGACAGTCCCAAGTATCCATATTTCAACAATTTATCCCATGTGAGGATCTTCATGTGCCCCATTAGCCAAAGAAAGTGTGCCACTTTTGGCTAGTCTTTTCCTCCTCATTTTTTGTTCCATATTTTCTTTCTTGGGCTATCGAGGGTGTTCCTTTTTATGAGGTAAGCTTCTTGAAGAGAGAAACTCCTAGCCATTGAGTATCCCCATCTTAATTTATCAGAGATCTATGATTGGGGAATCTAGCATTAGTGCATGTAACAACCCAAGTTAAAAATCCATGTAATATATATATATAAGACCACAGTTATGGGACCCGTATTCCAAGATGAATGGTGGGAAAAAAACATGCTAGTGGGTGTTGATTTCGATTATTATGGCCAAAGGAATTGGAAAAGGCAATGACAAAGGCTTTGGAAAGGAAAAATGACATTTTTCGCACATTTAATTATGAAAATAATGGAAATAAGGAGAAAACGAAGGTGAAAGGTCACAAGTTGCATGTGAGGAGAAAATTGAAGGAAAATAATGGAAAATGAATGAAATAGAGGCCTCATCGATAAAAAGGCTTCTTAGCACCAGTTCATGGAATTTTATCGATTTAGTTTTGGAGCCCTTTCATTATTCTCTCCCTCTCTCTCTCACTCTTTGACACTTAGAGTTTTCTTGGAGCACTTTGGAATTGGATCAAGAAAGGAAAAATAAGGCAAGAGGAGCAAGATTATTTGCAGGTATTGATTTGCATGTGTGGTTTCCTTGTTATATTTGGCATGCATGGTATTTCTTGTGGTTCTTTGATGTTATGGCATGCGTATTGACAAGTGTGACAATGTTTTCAACCTAGCCTTTCCATATCTGGATAACCATGGTGTGATTGGACTCTCATGTTTTTGTTGAGATGGATTTCTAGATGGATTTGAAGCTGAGTTAGGTGGATCTACGAAAGAAAAAACACATGTCCTAGTGATCCTTAAACTAGACTATGGATTATGGTAAAGCCACTGGCCTAGTGACCCCTGAATGAGACTATGGGTTGCGGTAAATCCAAGTACTGTGTGCCTCGGTGGGCCTAGGAATCCTCGACCGATTAATGGTGGGATATATGGTAAATCCTACAGGTGGTTGCCCTTGATTAGGCCTAGGAATCCTTGTCAGTGAATGGTGGGATATATGGTAAAGCCTAGAGGGTGGAGTCTCAGTTTAGGGCCTAGTAATCCCTGTATCAGATTGTGGATCACGGTAAAGCCTAAGAGACTAGGAGACAAGAAAATTTCTTATGGTGTAGGTGAAGAAATTGGTGACATCTATGCTTGTTTTTGCCTAATGATTTGGTGGAGATCATGGTAAAGGCTGTTATTACAAGTTTATTATTTTGGCTAGGTGATCCAGTGTGGATTGCGGTAAATCCTGGTTTCTATTGATGAGGGTGAGATGGTTTAGCCTTAGGATTCCCTACTTGTTTCTTTTGGTTTGAGTCCCACATTCATGCTTGGAATATGGCACGAGGCTGAATGACATAAGAGAGAATTGGCTCAAACATTCAATGGTCGGGTGGAATGTGGTAGTCCCATCTTGGGTTGGCTTTTGCATTCATTAATAAGAGGTCCTTTCCTTAATATCTTATGAGTATTATACTGATTTTTATGTGGATTCTATGGTTGATGTATCCTTGATATTTCTATGGTTATTATGTTGGTTATAAGCATGTTTCATGACAATGATGATGTATGGATCTCCTCATATTTTGATTTGTAAATGAATGAACAATGTATCTATGGCCTAATAGATGAAATTGCAATGAATGATATAAGGGAACAATGCTTATTAGTGATTGTCAAATAAATATTATACCCCTATGCTCATATATGTTGCTTACACCTATAGATTACATATTTGTGACATGTTTGATAAAATGCCTGTCATGGCTAGTAGGGGTCCAGTCTAGACCTTGTCCTTGTTTTTGCAAATACATCATTGTTATGTTGTGTAAATTCATTTCTGAAAGTGTCATTGAGTTCTGGGAAGTGACCTAGGCTTGAAAAAGGGGCTCAAATCCTGGATACGCACGCACAGGGCTAAGGAGAAAAGTCCCTGAATGCATGCATACCCATGCTGTGGGAGCGTCCAAAGCCTCATGGACGCATGCATGCCCATATCAAGGGAGCGTACGAGAGTTTAATGGTCTAAAACTTCAGTTGGTCTAAGGGGTTGGTTACTTGAGTGGTTGGGATGGCTCTTGGGAGTTATGTTGCTGATGTGGAAGGTATGTATGGTGTGTTTCCATCGATTCCACATCCTTAAGGTGACTTAGGAGGTTGAATCCCATTATAGTGGCATCTCGTCGCATATTTACCCCGTTTGGATGGTTACTTGGGTAGATGTGGGATGAGGGTGTTATAGAGTGGTATCAAAGCGGGTTTCATTCTCTTTGGAGTGGTGTCTATTTTCTGTTCTTTTGGATGATATTTGATACCATAGAGTGGCATCAGAGCGTGGATCACCCTTCAGACTAGATGGGCAGTGTGTTGGTCATGCATTCATGTCATTTTCATATGTGTTCCTTATGCTTGTAGTCCATGTGCTTGTTGCATGTACATGGTGATGATCATGGTTGCAGTGATGTTTCCATGTGAAGGTTGATGGTGTTGTTGTTGGGTCCATTTGTTATGATTGCATGTCAGTTGTATATGCATTTGTTATGCATGTCAGTGTTTATATGTTGTTATGCATGCATTGTCATGGTTATGGTTATGCATGTATGGTAGGTCAGACATGCACTGTGAATTCATTGTATGCAATTAGGTCATCATGATCTTATTGGTATTTTATGATGCTAATGAGTTGGTTGAGATAAAGAAGGAGATGCATACCATCAAAGTGAAGTTGCAGCATTGGACCTTGAGGCAAGAGCATGTCGTCATACAGGTTTTTATGTTGGGCATGCAGTTATGTAGGTTAAGGATTGTTATATGCATTATGGTTATGTGTATGCCTTTCCTTCTATTGATGTTATGGTTACATACATGATAGATTCTAGTTGTTTAGTGTAGTCATATGCTCATGTGTCAAATAGTCATGAATGATAGTAATATGTGGTTGTGTGCATTGTTATTGTTTTTTGTGTGTTAGATAACTTAATGATTATGTTATAAGTTGTTGAGGAGTATGTTATAGGTTAACTTGTTGTTGTTATATGATAGTTAGCTTGATGATTAGGTTATATATTGTTGATGAGCATGATATATAACTTGTTGTTGTTATATGCTAGTAACTTGATGATTAGGATTATTACATTAAGATCTTGATGTTATGTGTATCATACTAATTTGGATTGGTCTATGCAAATGGTTAGGGTTATGACATTCATGTATGAGTTAATATGTTGTGATATTATGTCATACTAAACTAGACTGACAGAGCATATGTGGTTATTATGTATGAATGATAATATTTTATGAGTTTATGATGTGAACATGTTAGTTAGTGACTATTATGGATATCATGATATTATTTGTGTTTGAGTTGATGTGTTGTGAAGTTATATCGTGTTAACTAGATTGATTGTGCATACAAGATAGCCTCCCTTGAGATAAATTAAGGTATGAGTTTTCTTATGTTGTCTATTTGGTGCTTGAATGTTTGATTATGTCATCTATTTGGTGTTTGAGTGTTGATGTCTATTATTTCATCTATCTATTGTTGAATGATCGATTAAGCGCATGATATGAGTATGTGTCTATAAAGTTGCATCAAGAATTGATATTATTTTAAGATGGTTTTACTCACACATATGTGTTGAGATAGCTGACATGTACTTGAGTGTAATAGGTGATAGGTGTAGAATTTTGTCTAATGACTATGAGTTGACTATGGATTATGACATGATCGATAGTCTTGGTAAATGTTGATTTAAAATTGATAGATATGATTGCCTTGATATTTGGAACACGTGGTTGACATGTATGAGAAATCACATGTTAACATGTTTGGCATTAGTATGACAAGGAAATAGTTGATTTGTTTATATAACTATCCATTGGGTGATGTTACAGTACATAGTAAGACTTTGTTGCAACAAGGTAAAGGTAAAAGAAAGGAATTGGGTGAGAATTTCTTTGGGTATGTTTGGAAACTGCAATTGCACATGAATGAGTACTTTGCATACATGAAGTCTTCTTAACCCTAATTTGTACAAAATTATGTGAATATGTGCTATGTTCATGGGCATGTATTTGACAGGTATAATAGCTGGTGTCTAGTTATAACTAGATCTGTCAAGGGAATTAGAGTCCCTTGATACATGACACATATGTGTTCAGTCACAATGCAACGTGTTTGGCACAACAAGATAAGGTGACTGGTGTATTTTTATGTTTATTTATGCATTAACAATTATCTGTTTATGTTAGTATGATGCAAGGGATTGCATGGAAAAGGAGACTGCCATGAAGTCATGAAGAAGGCTCAACTTGGAATTTCCCTTGGAGGCTTTGGGAACCACGGGGATTGAGTCATGGTATTTGTTGCTAATGTTGTGCTTTTGGTTTTTTGTGATTTGTTGAGCTTGATTCACAATTTTGTTTATGTCTGGTGCAAGGCCTTGCCACTTTCGTTGTGCTATCATATTGTTTTTGGTTTTCATAGTTTTCTTCTTGTTTGCGTTTTTTCTTTCCTTCTATGTCTTGAAGGTCTTGGGAATTGGTTGGGAAAGAGGATAGTTAATGGATCTCAGGGAGAGTTGAATGAAACCTAACAGGTAATGTAAGACCTGAATGAAGGTCAGTGCATGAGTAAGGGAAGTTGAAGGTAAGAATATGAAAATTGGTTGGATTGGTTTGGTCCATTGGTGTAAATGGATAGAGGCAATACAGTCATGAGAAAGGTAACATGAAAGGTGAAGTAAATGGGCTTAAGGTAATATACGCCTTGGCTGTCTTGGGAAATGTTGTTCTCAATGTTGTGCAGGTTGTGCATGGACAAAGGGAGTTCTCTTAACCTTGACCTTATGATATTTGGTAATTATGTTGTGATCATGATTATCCTGACGTTTATATATGCATACATGTATGTATGTATGTATGTCATGTCTGACAGGGTCATCATGGATCATGATTGCTTTTATGCTAATGTTTATATGCATATATATGTCTGTATGTATGTCATTTTCTAACAAGATCATGATTGTTTAATGATAGTGTTTATATGTATATATATGTATGTATGTATATTGTTGTCTGATAGGGTAGTTAGGAATCATTCTTGTGAAGGAATGATTGCTTACGCAGGTGAATGGCATGGTGAGGTTCCTGGTTTATGAGGAATAAAGTGGGAAGAGTAGTCATGAAAAAAATCATGAGATTAGTATCATGTGGATATGAATTGATATTGTATGCTTGTATTACACCTATGTTTATGTTACGGTAGGTAACATTGAAGGATACATCGGCGGAATGAAAAAAATGTGCTTTGCGGCATGCAAGGATAAGCATGGATGGTGGAGATACAATGGAAGCAAGGTTGCTTGATAGAGAGAATGTGGTTGTGCATATGTTGTATATGTTTTACATGTTGCATCTGTGATGTTGTGAACATGCAGTGTTGTGTATATATAGTGTGTGTACATATTGTTTATGTAATGATATGTATAAGGTGGTACATATAATGTTGTGTGAATATTGCATATGCGCTGCTGGGTACAGATGGTGCTATGTACATATTGGATATGTAGTGATGTGTACATATTGTATTGTGCGCATGATGGATATGCGGTGCTGTGTGCATATGGTGTTGTGCGCATGTTGGATATGTGGTGTTGTGTACATATGGTACTATGTACATGTTGTATATGTAGTGCTATGTACATATGGTGTTGTATATGTGATTGTACATGTGGTGTTGTGTACATGTTGTACATGTGGTGTTGTGTGTAGGTGGTGCTGCGTAGATGTCATGCATGTGGTGCTGTGTAGATGTGGTGTCGTGTACATGTCGTGTATGTGGTGTTGTGTACACATTTTACAGGTGGTGCGGTGTACATTTGGCATTGTGTAGGTGGTGCCATGCACATGTGATGTTGTGCACACTTTGTGCAGGTGGTGTTGTGTACAAGTGGTACTGTGTACATGTTGTACATATGTTACTGATGTACATGTGGTATTGTGTGCATGTCAGACATGCTGTATTGCAACCATGCAGTACTATGTATGTGTATTGTGTAGTCGTGGTACCATGACATGTGTATTTGTTTTGTTGTACTCTGTGTATGTATAGGTATTGTGTTGTACATCAAGTGTAGGTGTATGTATTGTGTTTCGATGTACACAGAATGCAAGAGTATGTATTGTGTTGTATTGTACATTTGGTGTTGGTGTATGTGTTTTAAGTCTGGTGTAGGTGCATGTATTGCATGCCATTGTATGTGTATGTGCACATGGTCAAGGAGAAGGCATTGGGTGTTTTTCGAGTGTGGCAACCGATATAGTTTACGTACGGAATAAGGACAAAGGTAGAAAGCTAAGGAGTGATTCAAGGATAAGTATCAATATTTTATTTTAGTTTTATTATGCATGCGATTTATGATTCCGGTTTATGATGATTACATGTGATCTATGGTTCTAGTTTATGATGGTTACATGTGATTTATGATTTTGATCTATGATGGTTGTGTTTTGAGATAAGATGATGTGATATGTTTATACATGATGATTTGGTCAAATATGTTAGTTTGACTTGTTGCGACAGGAAGTGAACAAAATTGAAAGTGTACCTTGTTGATGGGCCACTAATGAGGTATGCTGTGAATTTATTTTAATTTATTTTAAATCTAATGGCTGTTATGTGCTTGGTATAGGAAAACATGAAATTCCCAGTTGGGTGGTTGAAATCGACTGCAAGAATTAGCAATAGTAGTGAAATAAATTTTGAACAGGTAGCAGTATGCTGGTAAAGCACTTCAGGAGTAGGGCCATTGTGGGACACTGGTACCCAATAGTGTCCATTGATTGCCATGAGCATGCTATGACCAATATGATGGTTTTGAGGCAGGTATGTGCCTTGGTTGTTGACCTTATGATGCGAGGAAGCCTTGCCAAGAGATGGATCGCCTAGGATAGGGGATGATAGAGGACCTGGAAGGTCAATGACTGCACGGAAGGGGTGACCAGATTACCTGAGGGACTATGTAGTAGAGAAGGGAAGGTCGGGGATGGACTTGTTTTGGACATTAGCATTTCTAGATGGAATTAGATACACATTGGGAGTGCGCCTTGGAAAAATGAGTCAGTAACTATACACTGAGAAGACAAGTGGTGTAGGATTGTAGCGTTGGATATTGGATGCATATTTGAATTTACAGTGGGTTCTGGACTTCCTAGGAAGGAAGTGAATTGAGGGTGGAGGTGTGAGCCATTGGATTCCCTTATTGCAGATGCAGGCATCATATCATTTTATTTGCTGGTTGAGAAAATGTGTATGTATGTATGTATGTATATGTGGTTATTATTGTAAATACCATAATGAGCTATGTTATAAAGCTCTAATAAACGATATCATCGTCTTGTTTTAGTAGTGGTCATTGTAAATACTGCAACAAGCTATGTTATAAATATCCATGGATAGTATGTTTTGTTTTCATTACAAGTGTCGTTGAACACCGAGAATAGTGTTCCCCCAAGGGGGAGGGTTCTGTAACAACCCTAGTTAAAAATCCATGGGATGCGTGTTCATTTCGGTTATTATGGCTAAAGGAATTGGCAAAGGCAATGGAAAAGGATTTGGAAAGGAAAAATGGCATTTTTGGCACATCTAATTATGAAAATAATGGAAATTAGGAGAAAAGGAAGATGAAAGGTCACAGGTTGCATGTGAGGAGGAAATTGAATGAAAATAATGGAAAAGGAAGAAAATAGAGGCCTCTTTGATAAAAAGGCTTCTAAGGATTAGTTCATGGACTTTTGTGAGTTCATTTTTGGAGATCTCTCATTATTCTCTCTCTCTCTCTCTTACTCTTGGACACTTGGAGTTTTATTGGAGTACATTGGCATTGGATCAAGGAAGGAAAAATAAGGCAAGAGGAAGGAAGGATCAAGCAAGGAAGAGAAAGATCAAGGAGCTACAACGAGATTCTTTGTAGGTATCTATTTTCATATGTGTTTTCCTTGCTAGATTTGGAATGAATGGTATTGCATGTGGTTCTTTGCTATTATGGCATGGGTTTTTCTAGGTGTGAAAATATTTTCAGCCTAGCCTTGCCATTTTCGGATAGCCATGGTGTGATCGGTTCTCATGTTTTGGCTGAGATGGATTGCAGGATGGATTTGAAGTTAAGTGAGGTGGATCTCCAAAAGAAAGAATGCATGGCCTAGTGATACTTGAGCTAGACTATGGATTACGGTAAAGCCACTGGCCCAGTGACCCTTGAACTAGACTATTGGTTGCGGTAATCCAAGTATTGTGTGCCTCGGTGGGCCTAGAAATCCTCGAGTGATTAATGGTGGGATATACTCTAAAATCTAGAGATGGTTGCCCTTGATTAGGCCTAGGAATCCTTTTCGGTGAATGGCAGGATATACGGTAAAGCCTAAAGGGTGGAGTCTCGGTTTAGGGCCTAGTGATCCCTAGATCAAACTGTGGATCGCGGTAAAGATTGAGAGACTAGGAGACAAGAAATTTCCTCATGGTGTAGGTGGAGAAATCCGGTGGCATCCATGCTTGTTTTGGCTTAGCGATCTGGTGGTGATCATGGTAAAGTATGTTATTACATGTTTATTGTTTTAGCTTAGTGATCCAGTGTGGATTACCGTAAAGCCTAGTTTCCATTGATGAGGGTGAGGTGGTTTAACCTCTGGATGCCCTGGTTGGTTCATTTAGTTTGAGTTCTACATTCGTGCTTGGAATATGGAATAGGGGTGAATGGCTAAAGAGATAAAACCAGGTGAGCCGATCATATGCTTTTGACAAATCCAGCTTCAACAACATCCCTTGCTTCTTGTGACCCTTAAGTGAGTGGATAATTTCATGGGCTGATACTATTCCATCCAAAATCTAATACCCTTCGACTGCTCTGGATTGATGATATGGTGGAGAATTGGCTTCAACCGTCAAACCATAATGGAGAAGAGGATCTTATAAATCACATTGCATAGGATGATGGGTTTGAACCCACTTAGGGTGTTGCCTCCTTGAATTTTGGAATCAACGTGAGAGAAGTTGTGTTGAGGC
The DNA here is from genome assembly GCA_000404065.3 of Pinus taeda. Taxonomy (NCBI): domain Eukaryota; kingdom Viridiplantae; phylum Streptophyta; class Pinopsida; order Pinales; family Pinaceae; genus Pinus; species Pinus taeda. The sequence goes on along the minus strand of APFE030700192.1, from coordinate 31,871 downwards.
TTGACCAAACCTGCTTGTACCGACAAGACTCCTCCACCAGATCCACAATATCAGGCTCCAAAAACAACTACCAAGCATTGAAAAATCTTGAGGTGAACCATATGGCCCAGGTGCCTTGTTAGAGGGCACGTCTTTGACCACTGCTTCCACTTCCTCAAAAGAAATTGGTCGCAGTAAGGACTCATTTTGTTTCGCAATCATAAGAGGAGGGATATGACGAGTAACACATTCAATGTCTTTAGATCTATCGTTGCCTTCTTCAGTCAATAATTTGGAGTAGAAAGAAATCATCTCCTATTCCATATCTTCGTGCTACTCCAGGTGGATACCCTCTTTTGAGATGAGTGAGGTAATGCGGTTATGTTGTCTATGACAAATCATAGATCTATGAAATAATTTTGAATTCTTCTCCCCCTCCCTAAGCCATTGGATTCAATATTTTTTCCTCTAGAGGGATTCCTACTGAATTCTCTATTCTTCCAATTCCGAAAGTAGACACCCTTCCTTTGCTTCCAGATCCTCGGTGCATCCTTCACATACCATCTTCATCCAGATCACCTCCATCCGTTCGTCGAGATTTATTTTCTTTGTGAAGATATCCCCACACTCTTCACGATTCCAAGTTTTAATTTTTAGCTTTAGAGCCTTTAGTTTTCTTTGAAAAGTTTGCATGTATGATCCTAGTGGAACTTCTAGACTCTTCCACCATTCTTCTAGCTTTCCCATGAAGCTTGGATGCTGCAACCAAAAACTTTCAAAGAGAAAGGGCTTGTTTTTGGGAGGGGTGTGGGAAGTAAAATTGAGGCAAATAGGCCAATGTTTAAAACCCATAGAGGGTAGGATGGAAGCTTCAATAGATTGATATTTCAAGATAAGATCTTCCAACAAAAGGAATTGATCCAGACGACAAGCCAACTGGTGTTGTCTGCCTTGCCGGTTGTTCCATGTGTGGAGCCCTGATTTAGTATTCACGTCTGCTAGGTGGAGATCCTCGATCAGCTCGTTGAAAACCATGGAGTTGACATCTAATAATCTAATTCCTCCCCTCGTTTCCTCCATATTCTGAATTATGTTAAAGTCCCCTCCAATGATCCAATCTGAAACATTCATATTAAGGCCGAGGGCATGGATATTCTTCAGAAAGGACACCTTTTCTTGGGGGATTGAGGGGCCATAGATCGTTGTCAGACTATACCATTCTTTATATCCAATGAGCCGAAATATGTCTGAGTGAGTGAATTGAGACCCGATCTAATATTTAAAGATAACTTGATTCGGATTCCATACAATCGTGATCCCTCCCCCTAAACCTATGCCATCTATCGTCATTGCTTCGTTATGCTTCCAACAACGTTGAGTAGCCTCCAATAATATTTCCGCTACCATATTGGTTTCCTATAACAACACTATGTCTGGTTTGTACTTGAGTATCTTTTCTTTTAGAGAATAGAGCTTACCTTTGCTATTTAAGCCCTGAATTTTCCAAGATACAATTTTCATTAAGAATGAGGGACGGATCTGGGAAAATAATCTGTCAATTATCCCATCTGTCTTGAGTTTAAAAAAAGCTCACCTGATTCTCTAATAACTTCCTTTGTCATCTTCCACCCCTTCTTTCCTTTCTTTGGTGCACCCACATCTGGGAAGGTGATGGCTAGCATGCCACCATCTTTAGTGGATCCTGGAGGTTTTGGATCAAATTCTTTCTTTCCAGATCTTACAATCCATTTATTGAAGATATTTCCAAAGTGATTCAACTAATTGGTAGGGATATCTTTGATGTCTTCTTTGATCCATATTTGAAAGATGCCAAACATTTTCCACTCCTCTGGCACAAGTCTATTGATATTCTCCTCCGTCTCCAGGACTTTACCGGTTTGATTCAGGATTTACTTCAATCTACGATCACTCTCAGTGGTTTATGATGTTTTTCTCTTGGATACTGCTTTATCCCCCTAATGTGGGATGAGATTGCCCACTTCCATTGCCTAAAGCGTCTGTTGAGATTGGCTGGGTGCCTCGGCTTGATGATATTTCTCTTATTCAATGGTTTCTAATATTACAAAAGGATTTGCGTCCCTGGGGATCATTGTTTTTGTGGTTATTGAGGAATAGTTGCGAATCACAACTATAATGTCGTCGATGGGGGTGGGTGAATGTTTGGTGGTCCCATTTGAGTACAAACAGGTCGAATCCTCCCATCACCCACTTTTTGGAACCCTTCATCATCTTTCTAGTGGACAAACTATTGCACTTGTTCTGCAATGGTGAGTGAGCAGTCCCAGAACAGGTGTCCATATTCATGGCATCGCCGACATTTGAATGGAACACTTTCATAATCTATGGGTTGAGTCTAGATGGAGTCATGGTAACTAGATCTATTGATTCTGGGAGTGGTTGTGAAATGTTCATGTGGACAAAGATGCAAGCATATGTTGCATGCCTTCCCCTCTTGGTTATGTCTGATACTTTCACAAATTGGCCAATAGCGTTTCCAATACCTTCCAAGATATCTAACTCCCAGTAATCATTTGGGAGAGAGTACAACCTTACCCATAATGGGGCCACCTGGAACTCTTCCTTATCAAGATTGTAGCATTCCTCCTAGTAGCATAGAAAAAGACCCGCGTTGCTCATGAAATATGGCCCATTCTCAAATATGTGTTTCCTGTCTTCCAGATCTGCAAAGATCACTATGAAGAATCTTTTGGTTTTGAGACGAAGTTTGATTTGACCCCGGGGTGCCCATTTCTTTTGATCCACTGAAGGATATCTTGTTCACAGGGCCAAATGCCCAAGAAATTGCAAATCATGGCATCGTCCTTCATATATTGCCGCGATTTCTCCAGTCGGTTATTGGGGATCACGAACTTAGGGTCCGTTTTTCCACAGGTCTGCCATTACACCCTCATGATAGGGGACTCTGTGGCCATCGAGGTTGAAGCAGAAGCTCCTAGTGGTGGCTTGTTTCCTTGGATGAACGATGTGAGGTTGGCGACATCCTTGAAGGAAGGAGGCCCCCCTTGCTCGAGCGAGAGGTCGCTCATTGGGAGAGCATCATGCTGCAGGAGATGAGGTATGCCTACACCTGCTAGTTGATGTGTGAGAGGCGATCCTGCTGGAGAAAGTTAGCCAAGACAGTTTCTGCAAATTCCTGCTCAAATCTGACAAAACCCTAGCTTAGAGCGCTCTACCATTTAACTATTGTATTTTGTTTAACTCTAAATTACTAACATTTTTATTTAACAATATGTAAAAAAACACTATGTTATATAATAATTGAAATTTAAACGTTTATAATTAAAGTATATATAAATATTGACAAAATAACTCAAATTTAAATCATAAGTGATTTAATTGTTAAATATTATATGAAAAGATAAGCCATTAAATTTAGTTAAAGAAAATAGTTAATAATAATAAAGGAATTAATTTAACATTATTATTATTATTATTAAACAAAATATTTTAGAGTTGTGAATGTTTGTAGGTATGGATAGGTATTCATTTAATAGAAATAATTTAAATCTACATGGAAATATATATTTAAATAAATAAGATATGAAGAGCCATAAATCGATAAATGTTATCGAATGACGGTCCTCAATTGTTTGAAACAAAGCAGAAGTGAAGAAGAGCTTAGATTTACGTGTATACACAAATTACATCATTGTAAAAGGGTGTTTGATTTGATTCTGAAGGGTGTTTGAGTTTATTTGGGCATCAATCAATATGATAGAATGTTGGGAAAAACTAATTTCTCTGATGGTGTTGTGGGTATTATTGCAATTTCTTCTAATTTCAGTGGCGAAGGAAGCTGAAGGCGAAGACGAGAAATGGGAGGTTGTGATGGAGAACTCGAGTGTGTGCTCCATGCACATTGCCCTAGTTCCCAGAAACAACATGATGATCCTTATATCCAAGGGTACCGATTTCGGGGTATCCAACATGTCTTTACTGACTAATTCCGTTGAGTTGGAATTGGATAGGAACGAGGTCTGCCCCTCAAACTTGAGATAGACACATGGTGTTGTTTCATATTATATTTTTTTAAATCTCATATTCAATTTCGTAATTTTATTTTAACAAGTGCTACATAGTAGCTTGTCCCTACTGCTTAGTAAAAAAATACATATGTGAAGTTGCTCATTATTTGGAAACCTATGAACTTTACATAGAAAGTAAATATTAGATATTAAACAATTGAAATCTCTACACAATAGGAAGTACCAAAATAACACTGTATATCTGATTAGTAAAACACATATCTATTTAAAATAGTTTGTTTACAAAATGCAAACCAATACTAATAACATATGATTCGAGGTTATCATGTTACAAATTTATTTTGTTTTTTAAAATTCTGATTTGAGATTTCCAAAATGAACCATATGAATTGAGAGGGATTATAATATATATTTGTGTATTTAAGAATTTGGGCTCTCCAAATGTTATGAGCATAAAAAGGTTGTGAACACACTTGATGTTTTTGGCCTAGAGGCTTATCTACATTTTTAGTGCTAAGCCATACAACCTTACGTATATGCCTATCATGTTGTCATCCCCTACTCAAAGAAATTTGAATAGCTGCCACGTCACAGGCTCATTTGGAAATTATGATACCATAACACATTAACACTTTCTTATAATGTGTGTCCACGGGTCGACGATAGCCAACCCTACTGATGTTCGATAGATTATTATAATTGCGTATCTGTGTAAAGTGCTCTTACCCATACTATTAATAGTCCACGTGGCTACCAACTCCAACCGTCCGTCAAAATCACCTAAGGTAATAATGGGAGAGTCTCACTTTGAGGAATTTGCCTTTTGCTCGTGGTTTACAAGTTTGTATATTTGGCGAATACATTTGGAAGATAAATAAATATTAGAGATTAACAAAAGTTTTTATTT
>APFE030700192.1:0-11575 GCA_000404065.3 Pinus taeda | reverse complement strand
AAGCTTCCCCTCTGACACTTGCAACTCCATTTTCGACCAGGGATGAGTAAGAGATCATCATTCTCCAAGTGGAAGCAGGAACTATCAGAGAGAAGACACTAATCAAGATCCCAAAAGACGACTCACCTCTCTGTAATCATCTATATATGGATCCCTCATCACAGAGATCCAGAGGCTGGAATTTTGTACCTTATAGAGAAGTGTTGTTGGTATTAGTGTACATTCACAGTGTTGGGTGATTTTGTTTTGCTTGAGGTGAAAGAAGGGCTTCTTAGCTGGAGGATGATGCTAGGTCAGAGCTGCTCATGGTTGTAATCCTCTTGCTACTTTTATCTGAATAAAGATATTCTTGTTTCCTTCCATGTCCTGGTGTACTTGTTTATATATGCTTGTATATGGTTAATGTACATCTAATCCTGCATTATTTATGAATTTAGATCCGTGTTTCTTGCATAATAGTATGTTGTTGTGATTCTACAGGTCCTTTTGAAGTTGAGCAAATAAAGAGTGAGCAGCAAAACTCTATCAAGAAGGAGAGGGAATCAAGCGCAAGACTCAGGTTGGCCCTCTTGATTCTCCACTCATCTATTTTCATAAAAGGAATCAATAGTAAACATTGTTTGTTTCTAAGATAGCCACACATCTTAGTGGGAATAGCAGCATCCGTATGGACACTATTCCCATATAACAACCATTGTCGTTCAATTGATTGAACAACACATTTTTATTTGATTTCGTTGTTCGAACAATTGGACGTTTGACATTCAGTTGATAGAACAACACACTTTTTTCTATTCAAATGAGCAAATGTTTACAATTCAATTGATTGAACAACACATTTTTCATTGTTCAAACACTTGGGAATTAATCGTTCAATCGATTGAAGATCACATTTTTTTGTTGTTGTTCAAACACTTGGATGTTTGTCGTTCAATTGATTGAACACCATATTTTTGTTTATTTTCATTGTTCAAACGAGCGAACATTTGTCGTTCAATTGATTGAACAACACATTTTTTGCCATTCAAACAAGCAAACATTTGTCATTCTATTGATTGAACAACACATTTTTCATTGTTCAAACAATTAGACATTTTCCATTCAATTGATTTAACAACACATTTTTTGTTGTTCAAACAATTGGACGTTTGCCATTCAATTGATTGAATAACACAATTTTATTGTTTTTATTGTTCAAACAATTGGATGTTTTCCATTCAATTGATTAAACACCAAATTTTTTCTTTTTGATTTTTGTTGTTCAAAGAAGTGAACGTTGCCTTCAATTGATTGATCAACACATTTCTTTGTTATTCAAGCTAGCAGACACTCGCTGTTCACTTCATTGAACAACACTATTTTTTTTTTAATTTTGTTTTTGTTGTTCAAACAATTGGACGACTATCGTTCAATTGATTGAACAAGATGGTTTTCTTTGTATTCTCACAAATTTCGTTCAATGGATTGAACGACACATTTTCCATTCATTAGTTTTCGTTGTTCAAGTTGTTAAACAATTTATGTTCACTTGATTTAACAACATTGATTCTTCTTATTTGTTTTTTCTATTCACACTATTGAACGACTGTCATTTTGAACACATTTCTCCTTATTTATTTTCATTTTCTTTGATTTTGTTTTTTATTTTGCAGAGTGAACCGCACCTTGTTGTAAGCTAAATGTTGAATTTTTCTCATTTTTTTCCTTAATTATTGTACAATGATCTTCTTCTTTTTTGCAAATAAGTTCCATGCGCATTCGTGCCTTTTCTAAATATATATGGTAATAACAATGTCATTATAACTTCTAAAAACATTTTGTTGGTTATCTTTATTCATCAAGCTAATATGGTGTATCCTTATAATGGATTTTTTAACATCGTTTCTATTGGGACACATTAGGAAATGATTCATTACCTTTAATCCATGTTGGCTTATGTTTATGCTTCCAAATGGATAAAACTCATCAATATAATGTTAAGGGATAAGAGTATAATACTCCCATTGGCATCTTCTTACTTCTTACACCATCCTTGACTCTTAAGGAGCAAACGAGCCTCCCTTTTTATAAGAGAAATTGTAAAAATAAAATAAAAATAAAAAAATGCTTATAACATTGTCCAAAGAGGATAGGGGGTCTCATCATGAGCCAACCTGATCATCTCTGTTTCACCCTGGTGAGTGGCACTATGGTTATCTGGTCAGAAAGCTAGCATAGTGGTCTCTTTGTGGTAAAAATAAAAAATTTGAAAGGACTCTGGCTCATTTGGGAGGTTTAGAAAGCAACCCTACCATGGCTATGAATGCTTGCTGGCAGCAATGGCTCTGCTGTGGTATTGAGTTATTATCTTATATTGGCATATGATATCTACCTCTTATCACCGATGACCTTATGTCTAAACGAAAAATTCTCTTTGGTATCATTTTAACAAGCTGCATAGCATGGTGATTTTTATCATCCTCCATGTGTCCGCGTATTAAATGACATCCATTATATATAAACCATTGATTGGGATGACATGATTAATTCCACTTGCCGTAAAATATTTGACATAATGACTTGATATTGCTGTTGTTATTTTTGGCCAATTCATGTAGATGATGCATGTTTCTTACATGTTTTATTGATTTGTGTGCTCTATTTTTTAGATTGGTTGTCGACATTTATTTCACATTGGTTATTTACCTATTTTCCACGTGCCGAAAAGACGTGGACAACCTTCTCTCATCAGAGGGGGGTATGGCCTATGTATGGATAGCACATATTCTTGTTATGAATAAATGTGTGATAATAATTCGGATTACCTCCGGAGTACGTTTGCATGATGTGCAAAGATATGTAATTATTGGAAGAAAATTCTGATTGGTCGAAGAATGGAAACCATTATGGCAAGCATGCGAATGTATGATCCTACATTAAGTATGGCTAATAGGATGGACAACTTAACTAAAAATGATAATTCTCATCCAAATAGAGTAATTTCCTTTATAATAATTATGATATACATCGGTGCTCTATTGCATTACAAAGGTAAAGTACAATTTTCTTCAAAAAAACCAGACCCAATTATAGCAACTATGGGCGAAAGAGAAATTCAGAGTGAGCCTCCAGTACTAATGGTGTCAGATCAAGCCCGCAAAATCGTTGAACGTACTGGATGGTTATAGTACTTGAACAGATTGGAGGGATTCCATGAAGAGCTAACGCTGGAGTTTCTACAAAATCTACAAAACAGAAGTACAGTGGTCAAAGGCATAAGCATGACAGCTTCAAAAGAAGTCTTGGCTGAATTTAATCAACTTCCAGTAGAAGGGGATAAATGGGCAGACAAATGCATCCTTTTATACAATGCAATTGAAGCCTTCAAGGACCTAGGCGAGTAGCTGGTATGAACGGGAAAAGGAATTCATCCTTTGGCATTGCAGCAACCATGGCAAGAGCTGGCGGTCATCATCCAAAGATATATCACTTGCGACGGTTGACATAACATGGTAAAGCCTTGACAATTGAAACTCCTAGCCATTTAAAGTAACGAATTTTAGTTAATTTACCATTTTATTTAAATTCCCTGTTACATGATGTTTCCCAACAGGTAAGGACAGCCAAGGACCCACATAGTGTAGTCAACCATCATGGGTTAATTCAGTTAATTATCACAAATAGATTGGCATAGCAACAATTAACATGGGATAGTATCATAAATCCTACCTTGGGTCCACCACTAGAAAATTAGGAAACAAAGGAGCAAGAGCCAAGAATCCCAAGCCCAAAGAAAATATTAATCGAAAGAACCCCATTATACCCCTAGAATCAGCTAACCATAGACGCTCCATGAGGGTAAATACTAGCTTCACATTCCAACCCAAGCAGAAGAATTTGGACCATCCCACACACCTCCTCTCAATCCTCAAGGCCCTCCGTTGCAAGAGTATGAGGAGGAAGTAGCAAGGGTTTTGGGAAGCATGGAAATGTTTACTGAGGGCAGGGAGTAGCCAGGGAACATTGAAAGATAGAATTATACCCCTGATCGGTTGGTCCCTGCTCACAAATTTGGTCATGAATAAACCCAGCCATGCACTAATCCCATGGAGGAGCAGAGAGAGTTAATTCTTGATGTGGAAACTCCCCTCGAAACTGAGGAGCACGAAGAAACCCCAACAGAATGAAACCATGAAGGTGAAAACTTGGAGTATGCCAATGAATCAAGTGATATTCCCTTTCAAAGTCCCCCGTAGACGAGGCCTACCAAGAAGAAGACCACGAGAATGATGTCTGTTCAGGAGATACCATTGCATTGGGATCTCTTGAACACAAAATGCATAATAATTATGAGTTGGAAGGAGAAATCCCGCCAGCAAATATAGCTCCAATTGGAAACATTCTTGATATTAACATAATGCAGCCTATGCAAGTGGCAGAAGGTAATGAAGCCCCACATGGGAGCCCTAGGGTATAAGAGCCCTTCAAAGTTAAACTTAAGAAGGTGCTCAGAAAATACAGAAAATAGAAGTACGTAATTAGGCAGTTGAAGTACTAGTTAAAAGAAGCAACCAAGATGAGGAAGTTGAAAGCAGAAATGGAGAATGTAGGGACACAAACAAAACAGTGTTCTGTAAGGGATGTAGAGACTCAGACAGAATTTCTTAAGGATTGCCTAAGAGAAAACCAGATTGAGACTGCTATTAGAGAAGACATTGCCATACAAACATAGGAGCCCTGTATCTTTTCACAGGGAGCTCAAACGACCTACCCCACTGCAGACAGTGTTGTCCAGACCAAGATTGAAGAAGATGTTCAAGCAGTTGAAGTTGCTATCCAGACTAACCCTGAGGAGACCCAAGATGGAGAAGTCCAAACAGATGAAATGCCTCTTTACACCACCTTGGTTAGAGAAGCTATTATTAGAAAATTAGAAAATTAGCTTTTAACAGTTCATCAAGAGCTAGCTCAACATAAGGAGAAGGTGATCCCTTTTCACGAACAACAAGGGCTAAAGAAGAAATTTGAGGCATTTACAAGGATGGAGGATGAGACTTTTGCTCAATACAAGGCTGAGCAAAAGAAGCTTCAAAATTTAAAGGGTCAATTGTAGAAAGCCAGAGAATAACTGGAGACTATCTATTCTCTCTATTCACGCACACTGTCTTGTTGAGTTCCCACTACTAATTATGCTTTGTTTCTCATGGAAAGATATCTCCTGTTAAAAGTTAAGGCCGTTAAGGTAGGTAAATTAGAAGAAATTAAAACCACTCCTGATTTTATTAAGTGTTTTAAAGAACACAATGAGAAGATTCAGCGCCTCCTTTGTGAGCTCTATATGCATAATTTTGTTTAGAGGATGACACGGATCAATGTTTTAAAACTCTGACTCCAACTCCGACTCGGCCGAGGGTCAACTCCGACTCTGACTCCAACACAATATCGAATCGACTGGCTTGATTTCAATGACTCGGTCATTGTAAAAAATACGTTAAATATTTATTTTTTATAAAAACACATAATTTTAAAGATTTTTATTCATGTTTCCAAACACACAACATTAGAATATAGATATAAGACAACATATGATCAAAGTAGGCTCATGAATATATCCATTATATCAAAATGGCACCCAGTGCACTATCCAATGCATACACGATGATGATATAGAGATCAAAACAAAAACACATAACCAAGGAGGCTAGAAATGGCCTGTACAACAAAAGTCTGTAACTAGTACTACTAGCTACTGCTAGAGTTGCCAACATCATCTAGCTCAGTGTTACTTGGGAGCGGGAACGGGAGTGACTTTTTCAGAAGCTCTTGATTTGGGAGTGAATCCTGGAGGAGTTCGACAACCAATGTCACTAACATCAAGGTACATAGATGATAGAGGGATTGGTGCTCTTGATTAAATATGAGTTCCATACCCTAATACATGACAAAATTCAATGGAAACATTGCAATCCCCCAATCTTGAAATCCTAAAAAACAGATAAGTCTACTGGATTTTGAATGAAATCTAGAATTCTACTTTCTCCATATGAAATCCACTGAGGCCAGAACCACTCTCAAACATCCTGAGTCATTTCATGGTAATGTTAAAAATTTAAGTAACATTACCATGAATAACATATCAATACTAGGGATCAGAGTCAAACAAGGAAACCCATGACTCAAACATGGAAGGGCAGGGAGTCCCCAAAAAGAAAATTTTAAAAACAAATGTTGCTGAAGTGGCTTGACTAGCCTCTGTTACAGAGACAACTGAGTTGGCTTGGACAGGCCGAGCCGGTCGAGTTGTTACCGAGTCGGTTGAGTCGTTAGCCAACTCGTTCGGCTTGGTAACAACCCAACCAACTAGTCTGGTTCAAAGGCCGAGTCGACCCGGTTGGGCTATGACTCAAACCAACTCGGCCGAATCGGAGTCAAAATGGCTGGTTTTTAAAACAGTGACAGGGATAGCCACCTTGCCCCTTTCATAGGGGACATTCAATTTCAGGCATTCCTTTCCTTTGTTTCTAATCAACTAAAATGGACCAAGGCTTACAACACATTCAAAAGGCATGAATATGGTATTGACCTATGGGTCAAAGGAGAACCTACCTATCCACTGCTCCTATATATCCGGCATAAGAAGTTTATGAAGAAAAATGGTGTTGTATGCAAATTGGGATCAATCCATAATGATATCATTTAGGACGGAAAGGAATACTTCTAGGATATTAAACAAGAAGCCTTAGCTGCATCCAAGCAAAGATGGGAAGTTTCTAGTAACACTGTGAGGGGTCGGGAGCTGTTCAGATACCATAACTTCCAAGCTACCTCGTCCCATTTTTTCAAATATAAAAATATGATTTTAACATCGGGACTAGACTGGATAGGATGCTGTTACAGAACCCCAATCATATGGTACCCTCCTGATCAATACCGTAGTGATTATAACTTAAAAGATCATGAGGTAACCCAATATTTCACTGTCCTCAAGCAAAAGAATTGTTTCAAGAATTAGAGGGAAGAGGTATACCCTGCTTATTCCCTCACCTAGTTGCATCTGAACTATACTCTTGCACAAGGACGTGCAACAAGGTAAGCTAGGGAGTATGTTAGGATGAGAAAAATGTATGATTTCTCTTCACTCAATGCTTCATTTATCGATCATCCTTATAATATTATCTCTGTTTATAGAATAAAATGAGGAAAATATCAATCAAATTTGGAAGAAACTGGTTGGTGATAGAATAGTCGAATTTACTATGAAAAAATAATTCTTTGCTATCTTTGTATGCAGAGATGCGATTAGGAAAAAGTTGTTCAGTTGGCAGGACAACATGAGGCCATAAAGGGAAAAGCCACGACATTTGGGGTAGATAAGGAAGCAGAATATTAGCTCGAGTACTCTTGTTTTATCATATGATCATATTTTATATTACAAAATCCTTGAGATCTCCCGATCCTAAGGATTCGTTGTTATCCAAGTTTCACTTTCATGTTAGATAAGGTCAAAAGGCAACTAGATGATAGTTCAGACTTTTGATACATAATTATTCTCTTTAGTGTAAAAACGTTGTTAATCTAGTGACTTTGTTAGTTGTTACTTTGAAGTTAATGAAAGAAGGTTGCGCTTGATACATATCCATATTCTGAGTTTTTATTAAGCAGAGGCTTCTGGCAACTCTGGGCCTAATCATAAGAAGTTCCTCTACTCCTTTGTGTTATAGTTTACATTCAGTCCTTGCATTTGATTTAATGTTTGTTTATTTTTATTATCGTGAAGATTGATGATATTGACCTACACTGCTGTTCACATAGCTTTATACTGAAATTGTGAGATAAAATTAAGCGTTTTGATTAGAAAAAGTGAATGTATGGTTGATTGTTGTTTGATCGAATGAATGTTATCATAGATCTTAAGAAACAAGTCTGAGTAACTTCTAGAGATTGTAATATAGAATTTTTATCATTTAGGAATCTTTTATAGTTGTTGTTGTTCACTTACAGATTGTTGTTCAATTGTTGATTATTATTGCTATTTAGTAATATAGATTGATTTGAGTAGTGTTGTTCGATAATCATAGTTGCTTTACTTGATTAAGTGTGATTAGTCTCAAGCCTATTTGAGTAATTCTCTGTGTAATTCTCATTTGCATTCAAGCTCCAATTAGTTTTGAAACAAGCTGTATGGAATTACATGGGGTGTTGCGAGCATTCCTTTCATAGATAGTTTCTTTGTAGAGTTGTGTGAATTGGATTGAAGAATTGGACTTTAATGATTGCAACGATTCATCATTAGATAACCTCTAACTTCACTCCACATACAATGTTTCCACTCTTGAAATAGAAAGGCTTACCTCAGGTTGACAGCTAATGTAGGGATTAAGATTTCCTATAAAAAGACATCATAGTGAGCCAACACAGGTGTAGCGAAATATCAGGACATCATTAATAGTATTGCTAAATGTGACACATCCCATCATGAATTAAACCCTCTCATGCCTTTCTGCAATTAATTTTTCACCATGGATTGAATACACATTGCCATCAATAATGATTTTTCAGTGTAACTGCAAACAAGTTAAGCATCTTCTTTAGTTGACACCACACCATGTTATGAATATTCCCACCTTTGATTCTCCTAGTGAAAGCTAACAAAAAAAAAACCAACAAAAACAAATTACTAAATTTATTTTTCATAACTTTAGTGGAAACATCTATATTGTTATTCATATTAAAACTTCTAATCCAATAAGTAATTCCATTTCCAATGGACCATAGAAATATTCCATGTGTACAAATCCTATGGTGAAGTAAAATTATAACTACGAACACGAACGAATTCCTCTAGCCCAATAATGGGTCTAGCCACAACAGATACATTCTATGGAATATTTCCATAGGTTAAAATCAATCAAGAGGGCCTACCTCTTGGTCACTTATCCTTCTTAATGATGTCCTCTCTTGCTCGCTCTAGCCATCTCTCGCTTCCTTCTTCAAGCTCCTGAAACAAGTAAACAACAACAACACACAAACATAAACAATAAACAAATTGAAATTCAACCTACTTAATGAGTCAAGAAGCATTAATACACGAATATATAATATTAAAAAACATGTAGGAAATCAATCGATAGTTGATTATATTAATATTCAAAGAGATTACAACCATTTGTCTTGACGTCGCAGTCTTCCTCTAACAAGACCAGGTTCCCACACACTTCCGCTAGAATTTCATGATGGCTTCAAACAACAATAGTTTAAAGGCTCTTCCCTTTAGGCTTCACTCCAAATCAAACACACTTCTACCTCACACAACTAGATGGCTATAACTAGTAATAGCTTTCTTGTCTAAAATAGTATATTCACACTCAGCTAAAACTGTAACTCTGATTTTCACACTCTCACTAGTTTGTGCTTGGGAAGAAGGGAGGTTTATATAGGAAAGATGGATGGGAGATGGATCCTCTTCTCATGGGAGAAGGACTTATCCCTTGAGGTAGTTCCATCATTATAGGGGAAAGGAGCCCAAATTGTCATCCTCAACCCCATCCGGCCAAACCATTTACCAAACTTCTGTTACACAGCTTCTAGAGATGGAAGCTTCAGCTCTAATTTAAAAAAAAATCCATAACAAGACCAACGCGACTGGAACACAACTTATTCACACTGACCAGTGTTGGGAATAATGCTAATCTCTACACATTGGCGTGATGGAGACAAAGGTCATTAGCACCGGTCTTGGAAATTGGGCAAAACAGAAGTTTCAGGGGAAATGCTACAAAAGGGAAATAATCTGCTCATGAAGAGGGACATAATGGGAGTTTCTCCTTGAAGGAAAAGCATGCGTGATTCACTTTAGAGGTCCTATAGGATCAAGGAATGGGGAGTATAGGGATAGTGACAAAATGATGTGTAACAGATGCCCCCTAAGGCGTGAAGGCCGAGCTAGAGTGAGGGATGAAATGCTTTATAAATCAGTGCAGGGGACTAGTCTGCGTCAAAAAACCTACAAGAAAGTACAAATATATATACATAAACTGAGATCTTTGTCAAATGATACATGAATCATGGCATGGACGCAGCCATCCATCATAGAGGATCGTAATCAAACCAAGGTATGGTCGCAACCATCCAATAATGAGAAGGATCACATATGATAACTCATGGTTTGGTCGCAACTAGCCATATGATAGAGACATGCATATCACCATAACCATGTCACACCACTTCACGACCTAGAATTTTTGTAATTTGAGTCCAGGGTCTTGCACTCCAACACGATTCAATCAAAGTATAGATTCTAGCATGTGAATAGATGTGTTGACATTGATAATGCTAGAAAGCTACATGATTAGTAGTCAATGATGTAAACTATTAACAAGCGCAAAAGAAACCACCAATAATGACAATGGTCCTCAAGGTATTATCAGCACAATTCATAGAATGTGAATACAGGAACTGAAGTTGAACACCCATGAAATCACTCAATCGAAAGCCAATGATGTGAACTTGTCGTCAAGTGCGAAGAACTTTCCATTAAGCATGCAAGCTCTAAGGTACTAGAAGGGAGTCTCTCGGTCAACTTCCTAGATAATGAGTTGTTGTCGACGGAAAGTGACCATGTCGAAGGAGGGCCATAATGAATCCCACATCATCGACGCAAGACGAGAGGATGCAAAATGATTTTGGATGATACAGAGAAACAGAGGTAAGTGTAACTGTAGAAGGAAAACTATTGAACATATTGGTGACACAACTGGAAGTTTGGCAGCTTTTAGATCCATAGGATCAGTGGTCATGATGATGTGGATGAGATCAAATGCAAGGCAAAAATGAAAGGCCAAAACCCAAGAAGGTCAATGATACAAAGGAGGATAGCCCAACCCAACACGAAGCAAAGAGTGTCATGTTCAAGAGTAAGTTGCTGACACGACTTGATAGATTTCCAAATTTTCCCCCACCATTTTTGGTGAGTACCCCAATTATTTTAATCACCAGCTTGAAGGGGACAACATATGCTTGCACTGTAAGTCCATCCTTCGGATGAAATCCGACCTAATAATTTTAATGAGCCCTAGAAAGGAGAAGCTTGTGTTCATCATGGTGACAAATCCGATGCCTTTTAATAGTTTAACGAGTCTGACAAAGGTGTAACTCAGTATATTTTTCATGTTTATAGAGTTTGAAGAAGACACGTAAAAAACTCCACATGGTCCCTATTAGCTTCCTGCTGCAGCAGGGTATTCATATTTCATGATTGACATTTTACAGGCCAAATATGTCGTACTTTGCATGCTGCAATGCTCCATATTTGCTTAACAGTCTCCAAATGATGAAGGCTACTTCAAGTTCATTCAATTGCCTTCCAAATTTTGTAAAATTTTTCCGGTATCGCCAATTTTTCAGTTAAAGGGAGGTCCAAACAACTTAATCTTGGTCTCCCTAGGTTTAAATTTCCTGTTTTAGAATGTAGAGAATGCAAATCTATCTAAACAGTTTAATCTTGGCAGATTCTTAGATAGGTAGAGAAGCAGAGGAGCCCAACAGCTTAATCTGGGCCCTTGGAAGAAATAAGGGTAGTATGTAGATAGGAAAGCAT
>APFE030700171.1:115939-133909 GCA_000404065.3 Pinus taeda | reverse complement strand
AAGCCAATATGAAAACTCTGTCTTTTGATAAAAATCTCCAACCCTTTTTACATCAGAGTTTTTCCTATATATAGAAAACAAAACTAGACTACCTTGAGTCTCCTCCTCCAGCATGAGGGGAGCTCGAAAACCTATCATTAATTACCTTATCTATATTTAAACTAACTTATTAAATACAAATGTATTGTGCTTTCAATACATAGAGTCCTATTCCTTTTCAAACTCTAATTATATCTCCTTGTGTGCATGATTCCCTCTTGATCTTCGACACTTGTACTATTCCTGTAGTGGCTGAAATGCATTTGAGAGGCATTCACTGAACGAGCTTCCTTGGATTCCAACTGTGCTGATGACTCAACATTTGGTGAAGATATATACTCTGTTTTCACGGCCCCTTCTTTCCATCCATCTTTATTTTCAAAAGAACGTGTTTGAAGCTGTTTAATATCTTTGATGACCATGCATAACACCATATGCCTAATGATCTGGATGCATTGTGAACTGGACATGTGTTCAACCCAAAATTTTGGTAACCCTACCAGAACCCTAATATTATGGTCATAAAGTAGCTTTAGGAAGACTTTAGCAAAAAACCAAAATGTTCTACCTTTTTGCTCTAATGCTTACATCTGTCATTCTTTGAATGTTTTGGCAGCCTTTTATGATATCTTTCCTATCCTCGAAGCCTTCCCTTACAAAATTTGCTGACCTCAGCATCAATTTCATTTTTTTTTATAAAAACAGTCACCCATAGCAGTTTCGTAGCGCGCTACGAAACTGCTGTTCCTTTCCAAAATTACAGTCTTTAATGAATTTACCAATTACTTTGTGACTGTTACAGCTTCGCTTTTGGCTCCAAAATTCCTAATTTGTCTTCCTTTTATATATGCCTCAAAAACCAATGAACTTAAGAAAAATAAAACAAAAACTTGGAGCAACATCTGACCTTAAAAATTCGCAATTTTTTATTTGGCGGCTAACTTGCCTAACTGAGCTTTTAGTTTTGCAAGTTCGTTTTCCATGGCTGCAATTTCTGATACAGTTTTCTCTAAATTAACCATTTCTTCCTCAGCTGCCTCCCATTTCTCCTTGGAAGATGAGGTTTTAGTTTCCTTAACAATGGGAACTTTTTTCTTCATATCTTTCTTTTTGACCTCCTTTGCTTTTTCTGCTTGAGCTATCTGCTTTTCCATTTCTTTGGCCTGTCCTTTGGTGTATATTTTTCTTTTGATTTCCTCTGCCTTCTCTGCTTCAGGCAGTTGTCTAATTTCTTTTGTTGCAGTTACCTTGACAGCTACCTCATCTTTGTGGACTTGCTCCGCTACTTGGATTTGTCTCCTGTTGATTGGCCTTCGGGGTTTGACCATAAATTCCTTACCAGACTTTTCAAACCTTAGCCTTTTTGAGGCTTTTGATTTTTTGGTGCTATCAAGTGATGACTGGGTTAGGTCAATAGGCATTGACTCAACCTGCACTGATGTGGCTTGTTCGAAATCAATTGCCTCCAGCAAATCCTTTAGACTAGCCTTTGACATAGGGCTTTCTTCCTCTGCTATTGATTTTCCTTTTTCTCTGCTTAGCTGACTTCTGGTTCTGATTCTTGTTACTTGTTCAATTCCACTTGGCCCTGATGCATCTTTCTGGTGTTTGATTTTCTCCTTTGATGACTTGGGTGTCTCTTTTGCTGATGGTTTAGGTATCTCTTTTATGACCACAGACTTCTCTGATTTCCTTGACTTAGTTTTGGACTTCTTTTGGTCTTTTACCTCCTTCCTGAGCTCAGCCAAGGTAGGTTCTTCAAATCTTCTTTCTTTTTCCCTATCTGGCAATGGAGTGAGACCTGTCTTGCTTTGGAAACCAGCCATAAAAATAAAAGAATCCCAATCTCTACCAATTTTTTGCAAACTATCTAACACCAGCAACTTTATTAAACCATGGTGGAACAGGGAAGATTCACAATCATCTTTCTTTAACTGAACTTTGTCGCACATTTTACTAAGGCTTCTGAATAAGTAGAAAGGGAGGTATATTGATGCTTTACCTGTGAAATGTAACAAGAGCTTGAAGTGATAAGAATAAACTTTGGTGTACCTTCCCTCACATGTGAGGTATTTCTGGATGCCTGTGAGGAGCAGAGCATAATGTTCTTTTATATAATTCCTTGGCACAGCTTTGGTGAGGTCCTCATTTACATATTGATCCTTCAGAAATTCCTTACAGGGAGTCATGTCAAACTTGAAATTCTTGAACCACTCTTGTCCACCTCTCGGAATTTCAGTGACAGAAGAAATGGTTTGTGGAGACACAGGGAACTCTAGCATTGACACCTTAGAATTCAAACCAGTAAAATTTAGTGCAAAAGCTTTCGTTACCTCTGTATGTCCTCCCTTCAACTTTTCGCAAAACCTCCAGCAACCAGCATTTTTAAAAGCTCGTGCTACACCTTCATCTCTGAGTGTAAGATCAAGCCCCTCTGGCTCGGTTCTTAGGCACCTTCCAGATCGATGTACTCTTTTCTCCATCTTGCTCAGAATATCTTCACGCAAAGAACTGATCAGCAACTACAATTCACAATACAACTTCGGCTTTAGAGTGCAGGCTCGCTTGCAATGATCCCTTTTTAAATGAAAACTTGGGCTTCTTTGCGTTTTTCAAACATTCGTCATACAACAGGCATGTTAACGCACCATGAATAAACATTATGACACTACCATACCTCATAAGATCTCTTAAAATAATTGTCATGTGCGTGATCCTAAATCTGATGGCGGAATAATAACTTATCATGACCTGGAGAAGACATCGACTGACAAAATGTGAACGGACCTAATGACTCATCTCCCCAGATTTGACATTTCAAGAAAATGCACTGCAAAAAACCCCGAATCCCCGATTTTGTAGCGCAGACAATTATGAATTGACAAACCGCGCTACGAAATGGATGCTAGATGATACACTGCGAAAAGGTGGAAAAAATGATTGCGCAGCTAAATTAGCCAATCAGATTGCGCTGCGAAACCGCGCAAAATACCAATGACGCAAACAAGACAAGACATGCCTTAAACAACAATGATGGAGGGCATCTAACGGTTTTTTACAAGGACTCACATCAATACCCTTTGAAATTCTAATTTCAAAGTGACACACATAGAAACCTATTGATTCAAACAAATTTTTATATGAATCTTTGGACATAGGTGAATTGTGGTTTTAAGTGATAACAGTGTGTATATAAGCAAGTTCACTGAACAAAAGTAGCGTATACATACACACGCACTTTCACAGAAGGAAAAGTGTGTATATCTTGGAAAACTAAGTTTTCGGTCCAAGGTATTTGGTCCATGGTCTTTTGATCCATGGTATTGGTCCAAGGCATCTGGTCCAAAGTATTGACCCTAGGTATTTGGTCCAAGGTATTGGTCCTAGGTGGTTTTGGTCCATCGTATTGAGAAAGGCCTAAAGATATAAAAGGAGGAGAATATCATTAGGCCAGGTGTGCAAGTATCGAATATTTGATGAAGTGTGAGATCTAGTATGCAGGTTACTGGCTTATGGTGTTGTGCTTGATCTGAACCAGGGATGAACCTTAGCGGTTGATGGAGGATAAGATAGAATGATGGATCAGGATCTTAAGGCTTGAAATGAATTATCTTTATATGGTTTGATCATGTTTATTCTAGATCTGGGTATACCAACACGTGTGTTGTTCTGTAAATATTATGATCTGGGTATAACTAAAGTCTGGAATGGTTGTAGAATTATGAATTAATATTTGCAGATGAATACGCTGGTTGGATTTGAGAAAAGCACATATACACACAAGTTCGACACATGGAAGTAGTGTATACCTTATAAAATATGTTTCATTTGTTTCTGTTTGCTGTTGCAGAGTTCTAAGTTCTGGTTATTGTATTCTGGTGACAGTATTTCTGAATGATCAATTGTCAAAGTGATTGATTGATTCAGTTGTGGTTGGTTTAGAAAGTGATTGGTTGATGCAGATGTATTTGATTATTGAATTACGGTTATGATGTTTTTGATGGATCCAATTTGAAAATTTATGAAACGTGGTCCTTGGAAGAAGAAAGAAGGTCGTAGTCTTCTGTAGGTCACAACCTACGTACTAGTAAGCATATCAGCTAGTACAAGAGTTACCTTCTAGGAGAAGCTAGAGAACGAGAGAAGGTTGTAACCTTCTGCAGGTAGAAGCCTGCGTACTGGTATGAGTTTGCACTAGTACAAAATTGTAAACATATTTTCTTATTATTAAAAGAAGATAGAGATGACAGCAACGGGTGGTTTTCACATACAACGGGTTTCCACCTTATATCTTTGTGTGCATGTGTGTTTCTTATGTGTGATGCTTTATTCTGCTTTTACTACATTGTCTAATAAATCTTTGATATAATGGTTAAAGTTCAATGCATGATAAATTGGGTAAATCAAAAGTTCTCTACATATACACTGGTTGCCTTAATTACAGTCGTGTATACATGCTAGTTCACTTAGCTAAAGTAGCATATACAAATATATTTGGAAAAATAAATTATTGATCTGATAATATTGATTCACCCCCCTCTCAATATTATTTCCAATGAACATTCCAAAGGTTCATGATCGGGATCGAGTTGAATTCCTTTCTTGTTGAGAGGGAGTGTTAAAAATAGCAACAAGAAATGATAAAAATAGAATCCAGTATATTCCAATTTTAATTTCTCCTTGAATTAAAATTCAAATTTAGTCTCACCAGCTGCTTGAAAAATAATTAATTAATTTATATTAAGTTAATTAGTTGGAGAAATTCAAGTTAGAAGTCTTTCTGAAGTCATGCAACAGTTATCCCTTAAATTAAGGAGATTATCCCTTAATTAAGGAGATAAGGATGAGTTATATTTGAGTTGTAATTAGTTAGCTCAGTTTACTGAGTTAAGTCTAGTTAAATTAGTTCCAAACTGTTTGACGAACTAATTATGAGTTCAGCCAGTTAATGCATGCATGCATCCAACTACTGTACTCCAGATAACTAAAGGTTCTCTCATCAGTAACTCATGCATGTTTATTCAGAAAAAGAACCAGTTGAGCTAGATGTCAAGGACAGGTTACTATCAGTTGCATGATTTTTCCTATGAAGGAAACTCATCCATGCAAAAGGAACAAGGTTCCTTGAGGACTGCGTAGTTTTACAGGGTGTGAGATCAGTGTGAGTGATCAGTGTTACACTTGGTAACAGTAGGATCACCCAGGAGAAACAATGCAAGGAAATAAGAGGCTTGGAGGGCAGAGGAGAAGGCTTGTGAGAAGCATTGGTTGCCTATGAGCATCCAGGAGGATTGTACTGAGAGTTGGCTAGCTGTGGGAGCTAAAGCTTTGTGTAATTCTGAGATATTTCCACCTTGTATGATAATACAAATAGTGGGGTTTTTAGCTGAGGCTTTCCCCAGAGTATTTTTCTGTGTTTCATGTGCATTGATTCTTCTTCTGGTTATATGTGTTCTGCTTGATCTTGCTCAAATCTATTAAGCTTCCACAAGTTTGATTGTAGAAGTAGATTAAAGTATTTTGCTTTAGTTATATTGCATTATCAAGTTAATCTACAGTCAAATTTTCTGCATAGATCTCATAGGTAGAGAATTCGCAAGAATTTCTACATGGTATCAGGCCGAGCTGATCTATAAAGAAATTTCTACATTTTTTGGATGTTTTAAGGTCACGATTGGACGTGTGCCTACTATCAGATAAACTTGGTTGTGTTGGACATAATTGCACATCTAACAAACTATAGCTTAAGTTAAATTTATCAATCTGTCTTAGGAGAAGGAGTCTATTCTAATTGTAATAAGCATAGTTTATCCAAGTCCATTGGTCAAAGAAAAGTAATGTTACATGAATAAATATGAATGAAAAAAAAAATACTCTTGAATCCATAATAATAAATTTTTATATACACACTTATTAACATAAAAATTATGATATATTAAAATTATATGTTTTTTATACACCAATTTCTTACAAATTCCATGAAATAACTTACAAAAGAATATTATAAAAATTAAAACAACTTAGATCCATCTTAACTCCAAATCTATAAGAAGTGAGAGGGATCAAATCTATCAAGGTGAAAACCTCTTTTTTGAGTGAACAACTTGAGGAAGAATTTGCACCTTAAGAGATTTGATCCCTCTTATTGCTTGACAGATCTAGAATTAAAATAGATCTAAACTGGTTTAATTATTATTTTTTTTCCATAATTGGTTGTTGTATGTATTCAAAAAAGATTGGGGAGACTAAGCTCCATTGTTACCAGACGATATGCATGAGAAGCAGAGTAGGGAAATATAACAGGAGGAACATAATCCCTTTTGCTTCTATCATTCTTAACTTTTTGAAATACCAAACTAGTGTAGATTCTAACAAACTGAAACAGTAGAAGGCAGAATTTGCAAGTCATGCTTAATCAATGTTTATATGACTGATTTGGCGGGCAATGGATTCTTCAGGATTGCCTTCAATACTTGCATTCTTTAAATTTGTTGAGCTAGTGCTAAGAGCGTTATTCTTTTCCACGATGTACTTCAGGATGTCAATGAACTCTTGGACATGATTGCATATGTTTAAGAGGTCATTGAACTACTCTTGAAGGGATGAAACTCTGTGAGGAAAGAGATTGAGGTCGACCTCATGTTTCTCCTTGGTGATCTGAGCATGGGTATCAATTTTGGTGTCCAAGATATTTTGGTGTGCTTGGATTTGCTCCAATTCTGCCTGGATATCAGCACAGTGCAAGCAATCTTTGGTTCTCGCCATTGAGTATAACCAGACTAATTTACTTGTGCACAGCCAAAAAAAAGGCTGCTAATGCGCTGTTCCAAAGAGTAGGGGTCTAGACTGAAAAGGGAAAAGGGAGCTTGGTGAAGATTAACAGAACTTAACCTAAAGAATGATGGTCGAGAGCACAATGCAGCATGGGATCGGTCAGGAGAAAATAGGGGATAGATTGCATGTAGCAAAGGGGAGATAGAGGTGAGATTCAAGACGTAGGAAAATGCAAATAAGTAAGGAGGCTCAGGCAGGGGGATAAGGTGGAGTGAAGAGGGAGTCACGGGGAATTTGAGGGATAAATCATGGGTAAGATATGAAAGAGTCAGAATTTCTTGGGGGAAGGGACCAAAGTAATATTTTTGGATTGGATTCAGAGATATTGTGACAGTGTTATCATCATCATAAGATTCAAAGGAGATTTATGCTGAAACAAGGACCAAATTTAGCATAAAGACATTGCGAATGACAGTGAGGAGGTACCCGATGTTGTTAGATACCTCTGCGGGCAATCTAAAGATTGATTCGCTCCTGTTCATGGCAGGTAACATTGAGATTCGATGGTGTTACATCAGATATTTCCTATGGATTTGGAGCAGGCTCTGCTTGCACAAGAATCGGCCTCCTTGTGGAGGGAGCGAAGAACATGGAAAAAACAAACTTCTTTCATTTCTTGGGTAAGTGCTTGACATCGACTTATTGTTTGTTGCAGGATCACATTGGAGGCGTTCTGATTATATATCAATAGACTAATGATGATGGTTGAGTCTCCAAGGATCGTTGCAGTTCTTATGCCAAGTTTTTGAAGCTGAATGAGCCCTTGGTAGAGAGCGATAGTTTCAGCCCTATTATTGGAGAGGGGGCCTAATCCCCATTCATAAGAAGATTTAATATCTCCATTGGCATTGCAAATGATTTTGCCAACCCTGACCATTCCTGGGTTAAATTTAGAGGCCCCATCAAAGAAAAGATAATGTGTGTTATAGTTTCTGAGCCAAATAGAAAAATCCTCATCTTTCATTCTTATTTTCCAACTATAATTAGAGTTGTTGCGTTGACTGCTAATGTCACTCCTACTTTGGCCACTATTACGTTTATCCAACAAATACCCTATGAAATTCCCTTCTTTGACACAGAGATCGGTGATGT
The DNA here is from genome assembly GCA_000404065.3 of Pinus taeda. Taxonomy (NCBI): domain Eukaryota; kingdom Viridiplantae; phylum Streptophyta; class Pinopsida; order Pinales; family Pinaceae; genus Pinus; species Pinus taeda. The sequence goes on along the minus strand of APFE030700171.1, from coordinate 125,944 downwards.
CAATTTTCCCTCGACGTTTGATAGATATTGCTTCCAACGTAAGGCTCCATGCCTTGCTGCATAATTTACCGATGTTGGTTTCTTTGTCTTTGAAGACCATACGCTTTCATGCCAACCATATGTTCCACAGAAGAGAGCAGGGGAGAACATTCCAAACTCTTCTAGAAATATTGTTCTTCTTTCGTTGCCAAGGATAGTTCCTCTTCCAAAGATGCAAAACTTCAACAATGGAGTTGTGGGCACCCCAAGGGAGATGGATGTTTAGAAAAAATTCTTTCTGACAAGCAGTAGCAAAGGGGCAAGCAATGAATAGGTTTTGGATGGTTTCTTCAGCTAGTTGGCAGTTCGGGCAGTGAGATGGGCTAATTATACCACGTTTTTGTAGATTGTCTGAGGTGAGGACTTTCCCTTTTAGGAGGACCCAAATGAATATTTTATTTTTGGAAGGGTCTCTAATTTCCAAGAAATTTCCCAATGTGCCCAAATGGGCATGGGATATTCATTGCTACAGATATGTTGGTAAGCAGCTTTGACTATGTAATTAGAGCCTGAAGGGTTCCAACGAAAGCCATCATCACTATTTTTTTTGGTAGGGGCAATGCCATGGAGATGGGTTTGGAGATTAGCAAGACTTGCTTCAAGATCAGTGGGTATTTCTAGGAAGATCCATCCTATCCAAAGCTATGAGTGAATGTCCCGCTGAGATATCTAGTCCAAATAATGGAGCCCCATGTTGTTGAGAAAGGATAGAATCTGATGAGTTCCAGGTCTGCTACTAATGGACTACTGGCCCATTATTCTATCTGCCCCAATTTTGATATTGTTTCCACCCTTGGGAACCTTGGAAATGTTTTGAGCAAGAAAGGGAATTGCTTTCTTACACAGCCCCCACATTTTAGAGCAAGCTCTAATAGGGATATCATGATCCAGGTATTTGGCTTCCAGCACATTTTTCCACCAAGCAGATTGGCCACTAATGATCCTCCACACAATATTGCCACCAAAAGCCAAATTTGAGAGCTTTGGTGATCTAATTCCTAAACCTCCATGCTCTTGGGGTTGAATAACTTGCTTCCAATTTATAAGGTTGTATTTCTTTCTTTCATTTTTCCTCGCTTGCCAAAGAAAGTGATGGAGGATGGCTTCCACTTCGTGATGAAAACTAGAAGGAGCTTTCAGAAGTGTAAATTGATATAAGGGCAAAGAAGAAAGCCCCGATTTAAGAAGAATTAAGAATCCTGCTGGATTAAGCCAAGAGGAGCCCCATTGCTACACTTTCCTTTTCATTTTATCTATGATAGTGTCCCATACTTCAACTTTCAGAGGACCAGCACTGACTGGCATGCTGAGATAAGAGAAATGCCCCTAGTCTAACTTGCAAGAGACCCCAAATGTGTTGACAATGTTATGAAGAGTTTGAGCATATGTGTTTAAGCCATAGATGAAACTCTTGAGATAGTTGACCATACCTCCGGAGTAGCTCATATATTTGTCTAGGAGGGTTTTGAATCGACGAGCTATGATATTGGAGGCTCCTCCCATTAATAGTGTGTCAACAACAAATTGAGAATGATTTATTTTTTTGACTCCATTCCCAAATTTAATACCAGTGCTAAGACTGATGTGCTGATTATAGTCCAAAGACTTATTGAAAGACTCAGTCATCAAGATGAATAGGTAAGGAGAAAGGGGACAACCTTGTCTTAATCCTCAAGAAGATTGAAAGGAACGCTTTGGTCTACCATTGATGAGAGGAGAGATACAAGGACCTAAAATGCATGCTTTGACAAGGTCGAGGAAGGGCATAGCAAATCCCATTTTATTTAGAATAGCAAAGAGGAATGAGTGCCTAACTCGGTCGAATGCATTGGCTAAGTCCAGTTTTAAAATGAAACCTTTTTCTTTCCTAGTTTGGCTGGAGTGTATAGCCTCTTGGACAAGAAGAATGGAGTCAGAAATTTGTCTATTGGCCAAGAAGCCTCCTTGATTCTTAGAGATGAGCGAGGGGAGAAGAGGTTTAAGATGAGAAGCAAGGATTTTGGTCAAAATTTTATATGAGGAATTGCAAAGTGAAATGGGCCGAAATCAAGAGAAAGATGAAGGTCGATTCTCTTTAGGGAGGAGGGCAAGATGGGTGGCATTGGTGAAACCTCCGATTTTGCACTTGCATTGGGCCCATTTTATCATCTTAACAAGGTCTTTTTTATTATTCCCCAGTAAGTTATGTAGAAGCATATGGGGAACCCATCTGGGCTAGGAGCCTTGTCTAGCTAAAGCGTCCAAATAGCTTTGTATTTCTTCTTCTTCAATTTCTTTGGTTAGATTTTCAATGATTTCCTCACTGATCTCCGTGGGAAGGTGTTGTAGAAGATTTGAGTAATCTTCAAATTCTTTTGTCTTAGTTAAGAGGACGTTGTAATGTTCTGAGGCAACCTTTTTAATAGCATCTTGTGTGGTTTGGAGATTGCCTTCAACATCGGTGATGGAGGTAACATTGTTTCTAATTTTCCTGACAGTGGCCTACTTATGGAAGAAGACAGAGTTTTTGTCACCTCCTTGCAACCATAGCTGTCTTGATTTTATTCTCCATTTTTGCTCCTCTGCTCTATTGGCACGATATAGCTGGAAGTAGAGATCGCCTTTGAGTGCTTTGTATTCCTAGGAGAGCCCTCGTTCCTCTATCATGCTGTGAACTTTCTCTAATTTGCTTTTTATTTCAATTTTAACCTTCTCAGGTTCCTTGTAATAATTTTTTGCCCATTCCTTCAAGGCGCTTTTTGTCCTTTTCAGCTTGTTTACCCATATGTATCCCGGTGACCCTTCTATGTGTTGACTCCATGTGAATTTAACAATCTGATCGACAATAGGAATGCTGCCCCACAGTGGACTATATTTAAATGGAATGGGCCCTAAGGGACAGTCGGCTTCGAGAACAAGAGTTGTGGGATAATGATCAAACGCTGAATAGGGGAGTACAACAGCGTATGCGGTGGAGTAAGATGAGAGGAGCAAAACATTCAACAAAATCCTGTCTAGCCACTCCATGATATTCTCTTTGCCTAGTCTGCGATTATTCCAAGTAAATCTACAATATTTTGGTGCAACATCAACTAGATCGTCGTGTGAAAAACTGTGTTCTACAAGGGTCATGTGAAAAACAACCTCCTCTTTTCTCGTTGGAGTGGAGTATGAGATTGAGATCTTCACCAAGGATAATATTGTTCTTTTCTTCTTCGTTTATGTATGCTTTGAGGGAAGTCCAACATTGTTCTTTGTCTCTGTAGTGACTTGGCGCATAGATATTATAGCTAACAATTCTTTTGCTATCTGTTACGCTCTCTAGAGTGTTTAATCCAATACTTGTTGATTGTATCTGTTGTGTGTTTCCAAACGATGTGGTTCCAAAGGGTTACAATTCCCTCGAAGGCGCCCCTTGACTCGCATATGTGACCTTCATACTGCTCGAGCTGATCAATGATTCCTTTCATTTCTTGGTGTCCTTGTTTTGTTTCTTGTAGCATTAGGATTTCTGGCTTCTCATGAATTATTGGATCATTTAGAGCAACAATTTTGGAGGGGTGCCCTAGTCCCCTGCTATTATAGGATAGGGCTTTCATCATTGAATGTGAGGGATACAGAGAATTGCTCGCCCTCCTTGTTCCTTTTGTGCTGGCTCTTTACTATTTTGCCCCAAAATGTAAGTTTCTATGGGGTTCTGCGTATCCATGGCAATGTCTTTTTGAGCATTTTCATCTCCTTACTGCTTTGTAGACTTCCTTCCTGGCCCTTGTTTTTTTTGTGTGTCTAGATTTACACCATGCTCTTTAGAAGAACTCCTGCTTGATCTAGTGGAGGGAGGATTTTGGGAAAAACAAGAAGAATTTAACAGAGGGGGGATGGGAGCATTAGTATCAGCTTGGGATAGAGGCATGGAGAGGGGGGCAGGAGGGGGGTTATCTTCAGGGGGGGAAATGGCGGAAAAGGGTTGGATGATTCTAAGGAAGTCTTTGGTGGGGGAGGCTAACGAGCAGGGGAGGAAGAGTTGAGGAGAGGAGGATCAAGTGAGGAGGTGGAGGGGGAGGCTATTTGATTAGCCTTGGGAGGAGCAACTTCAGGGTTTGCCTTAAGGATGGGAGCAGTCTTCTTTTTTTCTAACAGTTTCCCATTGCTCATCTTGTGAAACGTTTTCAACATCAACTAATTTAGAGCAATGATTGGAAAAATGGCCATATTCGTGACATACCTTGCATTTAAACGGGATCTGTTCGTGGTCCAACTGTTGGATGTGAGTCTAGTCATCCACTTTGAGCTTGATGGCCTCTGAGAGGCCTTTGCCGAGATCAACTTCAACACATATGCGGGCGCAAGCTTGCATGTTGTCCTTTGGCTCACTGTGATCAATAAACTTTCCAACAGCATTTCCAATGGCTCGAACCGATTCATCTCCCCAACAATGGAGAGGGAGATGAGGGAGCCAAACCCAGACCGGGACCGTGCTAGGAACATCCAATTCAGGATCAAAATCCGGGGTCCATTTGTTGAGGTACAAGCCTCTAGAGTCCATGAAATATGGTCTGTTCCTAAAGATTAGATCCTTGTCTTCTCTTGATTCAAAGTGGAAGGTGAAGTACCCTTTCCCACAGAAGCAGATGGAAATTTTGCGTTTATTTTATCGGACCAATTTCGCTCGACCCACCTTTGCACCGTCTTCAGAGAGGGCTAGAGACCAGTGAATTGCCCAATGAGACCTCGTTCTGCCAGAGAAAATGCTACCATGCGAGAGAGAGCAGGGGGAAGATCACTTCTTGCAAAACATCTAGCTTCTTAACAAACTTTGAGATTGTTGGGTGAGGGCGTTGAGGCAGCAAAGATTTGACTAGGGTGGAGAAGGCCACCTGGGCAGCAACTGCCTCCAGGGTTGCATCCGGAGGGGCCATGGCAAGCGAAGGGCCGAAGGCTGCAAGCACTAGAGAGCGCAGGCTTAGCAATAACGCGACATGTGACCTAATAGCAGAAAATCAGGCCTATAGATGTAATAACACCTATAGACTAGTTTAATTATTAATAATTATAAATATAATTAATTTTTTATTTTTAATTTTATTTTTAATTTTTATGTAATTTAACCAAGTCAAAATAGTTACATAACATAACATTAAATGTTTAATTATTATTTAGAAATTACATTTAAATTATAAAACAATAATAGAAATGGCATTGACATTGAGAGACATAATATTTTAAACGAATGCCATTGATAGGGATATAGTTTTTAATATTATCACAAAACAGATGAAAAGCCCTTGTACTTTATCTTCACTAAAAGGTATTTTCGCTCTTTATCTCTTTTGCAAACTCGCTGCCGGATTTATAAACTCCAACAATGATTGGTCGGACATGTTAAGGTTGTCGTAAATTAATGTGCATTATTTTTAAAGTTTGTTTAATGACGTAATAATAATAAAATTATTATTTTTAATTATAAAAAATCAAATAATTTATTAGTTTTAATTTTAAAATAAAAAATTTTTATTCACTAAAAATAAATTTAAAATAGTATAAACAAATTACTTTTAACATCTATAAATTTAATTAATACAATTATTTAAATAATTTAATTATGATTAAAAAATATTTTAAATTTTAATCTTATAATAATAGAAAAATTTACCCTTAAAGTTATACTCAATTAGATATCAAATTAAGATATAAGACTAACTAATTAAGATATAAGACTAACTTGTTTATGGAATAAAAGACTGATTTTTTTTTCAATAATCTAATTACTAAAATTTATAAAATATATAATACTTCCCTCTAATTAAATCTATAAAATATATTAAATATTTAAAATTAAATTAATTACTAATTTATTGATAATTACATAAATATCTTAAACATTTATTTAACATTTCAAACACGGAGTTTAATCATAAACACATTGAATATCTTTTTTTTTGCCCCACAATAAAAAATCGCATACTTGTTATTTCATTGAAATCAAATATATATGTTACTATTCAATTACATCTTCTAGGGTATGTCTATCAAGAGCTACGACATTCTACCAAACTAGAACACAAATAGTCAAACATAAAAAATCGACAAGGTCCCAACGATTACAATAGCTTTAGTTCAAAAAATATTGTTGGCATTCAACATAAAGGCATCACGAGTTTTTATGTTATCACTAAATGTCCTACAAGATGGAGTACTACTTCCTTTGATCTTCTATTTGCATCAATGTTGGATTCCATGTGGATATGTGATACCTCTTGTTTCTTAAAGAATTCTTGTAGTTGGAAAATTCTTTGTTGCCAAAGATTTACGAGCAAACTAGTATCGATCCCCAAGAACCAATCAATAACCACTTGAGAATCACTGAAGATTTGTAAGCACTTCACTGGCCTAGACATTGCAAAGTCAAGAACAAGACAAATCCCAATTAATTATGCTTTATTATTAGTTCCAAGCCCCAAACCCAAGCTAAGAAGGAAAGTATGATGATTGTTAAGGTGAAATATTGTTCCTCGCTTCGCATGAATTCCTAACATGACTTTTGGCTCCATTAAAGAAATCCCAAGTCTTCGAAGCATCTATCTTGGGCCTAATTGAAATTATGTTCTTCTTCTTTAAACCTTTTGTGATGAGTTCCATCATTGTTGTTTTTGTTTTATGCACCACATGTCATATATTTGGGACTTGACTATCAAAGATGGTTCTATTTTGGTGTAACCAAATATGTCAAAGACCAATCCTGGAAGGTTGGAAAAATGTTCCAAGGATGGGATTTTTGTCCACTCTGTCAAGCATTCCCTTAATGATCTACATGACTAATCCAAATTTAAATAGGAACGCAACAATTTACAGTTATAACCATACATATAGAGATGCAACAGAAATAATACTTCATTTCATTACTGTAAAATATTGAAATATGCTTACAAACAGAAATGGAAATAAACTAGCTAGGGTGATGGTAGCTTATCTCTGAGAAGAGATGTGGTGGCTACATGCCTCTGAACTATGTTACAATGAGGCTTGAAGGCCTATTTATTGTTGAGAAACAATGGAAAACCCTAAACATCTAAAACCTAACCCTAGAAGATATATCTGAGAACTACAAATTTGGGAAGAGCAGAATTGGTCCATGGACCCATGATGCTCACAGTTTTCCCAAAAAACATCGTTTAGGGCCTCAAAACGGTTCCAAAAGTTCAGGACCCGAAAAACTGCTAAAAATAGTAAACTATGCTAAAATTAAGGAAACTGAAACACTGAGAGAAATAATGGTGGGGTCCAAGTGGACTTGGTGGATGGCCACCAATATCCACCTGGATCAATGACCATGTCCATAAGCAGGCCTCCATAAATAAGATTGTCCTCCACGCCGCCTGTGAAAAAACACAATCCATGAATGGGTGTTTCATTGACTCTTGATTATCATAACAAAGTGGGCATCTTGTAGGCCCTTTCAGCCATGTCTCTGAAGATTATCTTGTGTGAGGATCTTCTTATTGAGTACTAGCCAAAGGAAGAGGTGTATCTTTAAAGGACAACAACACTTCCAAACAACTCTATACCACTAAAAAGGGTTTGACTCTACTTCTTGTGTCATCATCACTTCATAATTTAGTTTCATTGTTACCATCTTGTACTCTTCATTCATTTTCTAGATGAGTTTTTCTTGTCCTCTGCTCAATCTAATTCCATTTTATGCAAGTGAAAATACAAATGGGGACCATTCCCATGTTAGATTCCTTGAGAGGCCCAAAATATTATCTGACTTCCAAGGTCTTAGAGACATCTCATTGGCTCTGGGATCAACCACTTTTGAAAATAAAAAAATTACCTCTATATTTTAATGTCATTGTCATATTCAAGGAGATTCTTTTGAGGCCATCATCTCCTATCCATGGATTGTTTCTTAAGTTAATTTTGCTTCCTTCTCCTACCTTCCAAACAAGACCTCTTTTGATTATATCAAACGCTGACACCAACGCCTTCCAAATATATGACCCTCCCTTCCATGACTTCTTCTATTTTCAAACCCATCCTTCAACTTTTTTATTTTTCCAATACTTGTTTCGCATTAGAGTTCCCTATAGGCAAGCATCAAACATACTCCTTTGATTACTTTCTTTGGGCCGACAATATGTTTCCAACTTGCTAAATGCATCACTTTCTGTATTTTTCCTTTCCAAAGAAAATGGAAACTTAAACTTATAATTTTGCTTAGAATCGATTCAGAAATATCCTTGATACATTGTCTAGGGCTTGCCAATAGAATAAGATTTCTCCCAAAACCAATTTTACTAGGATTAATCGATCTCCCAAAGAGAGTCATCAGTTGCACCAGTGATTGATCCGACATTCTACTTTCTTTATCATCCAAATCTAATCAGTAACTCCATAAATATTAGCCCTTAAATGATAGCCATGATATTTTATTCCCCTGTCTAAAGGAAGAAAAGTTTTGAAATTTAAAATTAGACTTTCAAGAACTCCATTAGTTAACAAAATTGACTTGGAAGGAATAACGTCCATGCCTATAGATTCACAATACAACCCAATTATGTTCCAAATAGTTATCCATTCTTCAATTGAGCTATGTCCAAATAAGAAAGCATCATCAACAAATAACAATTATATTAGTTTGACTAGAGTGGATATTTGTATACCTTTGATTCTCCCTTCCATTTACACTTAGTTGAGAAGAAGACTTAAGCCTTCTACCACTAGTAGGAATAAAAAAGGTAAAAGTGGACATCCTTGTCTAATTACTCTAGAGGATTTTAAAAACCAACTTGGTATGCATTGGCCAGTACTACAAATTTTGTCAAAGTGACACATCCCATTATCTAATTAGTAATTTCAAGTGGTAGACCAATTTGTACTAAAACTAGTCTTAGGAAGACCCATTTAACTCTATCATAAGCTTTAACCATATCTAATTTCAATACCAACCATAGGAGCTTCTTGACTTTCATACTATGTAGCCTTATTGTGTTGTTCCAATAACATCAAGGATTTGTCTATTTATCAAGAATCCAAACTGTTTGTTAGAAATACCTTTTGAAAAATTTTCCTTCAAATGATTAGCTAGGATTTTTTAACTCAACTTGTATAAGAAATTACATAAATATAAAGGGATAAACTCCCTGAAAGACTGTGGATTGGTCTTCTGCACTTTAATGCTATGAAAGTAGCATTGAGTGCCCCCATTATTCTTTCTCCCACTTAATCTCTTCAATGACACCGACAAGATCCTAATCTAAGAGGTTAAAGAACTCTAAATAAAACTATGTTTTCATTTGTTTACTCATTGGCTCTTTTCCTTCTTGGTTTCTTTAATGGAGGTTTTAACCCCATAAAGAAATTACCTGCAAATGAATTCTACAACACGGAAAATAAAAAATGAGAGATCATAACACATAAAATACATATTCACAGAGATTTTCCCCTAGATCCCAAAAATAGGGACTACCAGCTTCATTTTTCATTATGTTCTTTTCAATGTTACAATACATATTTATACATGCCGAAGCATCCAATACCATGGACCGAAAACCATCACGTCCAAAAAACATGTGCCAAAATCATGCACAAAACCATAGGTGGGTCTGCCTAACCTAACATAGGGTCCAAAACCAAAATTTTTCGGGGCGCTGCCATGGACCCCATAAAGTGGGGTTATGGGTGCCCTTCAAACCCCCTGTTAACTACGTGGAAAGAATATAACACAACCCAACATTCTCCCACTTGTTGTTTTCTTTCCACAGTGGGCCACAAGAGAGCTTAGTCATTTTCCCAGCCCTGAAATGTCCATTGTCTCTCTACACCAAGAGAACTTCTGAGAGCTCAAATATTTTGTCAATGCATTTGCAGGATTCTTCAAAGTGTCCACCTTTACCATCAACACCTTTTTGTCTTCTATCATATCCCTCACAAAGTGATACTGAACATCAATGTGCTTTGTCTTTGAATGATATGCAAGGTTCTTTG
>APFE030700171.1:81072-109931 GCA_000404065.3 Pinus taeda | reverse complement strand
TGAAGGTGGGGATGTGTACTTGGCTTCTTCAAGTACACATGTAGATCATGAGGCATGGTTGATTGACTCAGGTGCATCCTTTCACTTCACTCCCCACAGAGAGTGGTTATGCGAGTATGAGAAATACGATGGTGGTCATGTGTTCTTAGGGGACGATAGGAAGGCTAGAATCATTGGTCATGGAAAAGTAAAGTTGAAGTTGCAAGGTGGAAGGGTTAGAACACTTCCGGGTGTTCTGCATATTCCTGCATTGGCCAAAAATCTGATCTCTATAAGCAAGCTGGATGATGCAGGTGTAAAAACAGTGTTTGAGAAGGATACCTACAAGATGGTTCTTGGAGCACTGGTATTGATGCAGGGAGTTTAGATTGGAACTCTGTACAAGCTGCAAGGTAGCACTGTTGTTGATGGGTGCAACAGCTCTATGGCTCTTGAAAGTGGAGCAGAAAATCTAGTGGTCTCTAGAGAGAAGACCATGATGTGGCATCAAAGGCTTGGAGATATTGGAGAGAAGGGCCTTCGATTACTTCATGGTAAAGGTATGGTAGAAGGTATGAGTAATAGCTCTCCAGATTTTGATTTCTGTGAAAATTGTGTATATGAGAAGTAGAATCGGGTGAGTTTCCCCTCTGGTGGTAAGAGGGCAAAATAGATATTAGAACTTGTGCACAATGATGTGTTTGGACCTATGAGGGTTCCATCACTGGGTAATTCTGTGTACTATGTATCATTTATAGATGAATTCTCAAGGAATACATGGATATATTTCCTTAAGAATAAATTTGAATTCTTTAACAGGTTTAGAGAATTTAAGGCTCTGGTGGAAAACCAGACAGAGTAGAAGATAAAGGTGTTGAGGACAGATAATGGTGGAGAGTTTTGTAGTAAGTAATTTGAAGAATTCTGTAAGAAGTGTGGTATATCACGGCAGAAGACTACTCCATACACACCTGAGCAAAATGGAGTTGCAGAAAGAATGAACAAGACATTGATGGAAACGACAAGAAGCATGCTCAGTGGTGTAGGGTTAGGACAGGAATTCTGGGTAGAGGCGGTCGAGATAGCATGTTACCTGGTCAATAGATCACCTTCATCAACTTTGGAGGATAAGACTCCACAAGAGGTATGGACTGGTAAGAAACTCTCTCTTTCACATTTTATGGTATTTCGATGTGATGCATATGTACATGTTCCAAAGGAAAAATGAACCAAGTTGGATAGTAAATCCGAAAAGTGCATCTTTATTGGGTATAAGGATGGTCTAAAGGGTTATAAACTTTGGAACCCAATAACAAGGAAGGTTGTGTACAGCTGAGATGTGGTGTTAAGAGAGGTAAAAGATGTTATTAAACATGAAGTCCAACCAAAGGAACCTAAGAAGATAGAGTTTGAGCTTAAGGAGAAAGAATTAGACTCTACAACAGAGGAGGAATTAGAAAATGAAGAGCCACAAACTTCAGGTGTGAGAAGATCATTTCAAGAAAGAAGGCAACCAGAAAGGTATCGTCCATCTGATTTATGTTCTAATTTTCTTTATCTATTACTGACGATGATCCCAAAACTGTGAAGGAAGCAGTAGATTCAGAGGATGGAAAACTATGGAAAGAGGCCATGGTTGATGAAATGGCATCTTTGCACAAAAATGAGGCTTGGGATTTGGTGGAGTTGTTGGTTAGAAGGAAACCCATTGGCAGCAAATGGGTGTTCAAGAAGAAGACAAATGTAGAAGGAAAGGTGGAGAAATACAAAGCTCAGTTGGTATAAAAAGGTTATTCCCAAGTGCTAGGAATTGATTTTGGTGATATTTTTTCTCCTGTTGCCAAGGTAACTTCTATTAGATTACTTTTATCTGTTGCTGCTGCTTTTGATTTTGAGGTAGAACAGATGGATGTGAAGACAACATTTCTTCACAAGGATACAGAAGAGGAAATATACATGAAGCAACCTCAAGGCTTTGCGGCTAAGGGTAAGAAATAACTGGTATGCAAGTTAAAGAAGTCTCTGTATGGGTTAAAATAGTCACCAAGGATGTGGTATCAGAAATTTGATACGTTGATCACTGTGTGTATTTTAAATTAATTGGTGATTGTGTTATTTATCTGTTCTTGTATGTGGATGATATGTTGCTGGTTGGAAATGACAGAAATTATCCAGGATTTGAAGACCCAATTGTCCTTCAAATTCAACATGAAAGATATTGGTGCTGCAAACTATATTTTGGGTATGGAAATTAAAAGAGATTGGGCAAAGAGGAAGCTTTGGTTAAACCAGAGGAAGTATGTTGAGAGAATACTTCAGAGGTTTAATATGCAGGATAGTAAATCGGTGAGGGTTCATATTCCTGTAGGTGTGAAGTTATCTGCTGAACGGTGTCCCAAGACACAAGAAGAGGAAGAGGACATGTCCTGTGTTCCATATGCAAGTGTAGTTAGTAGCCTGATGTATGCAATGGTATGTTCTAGACCAGACATTGCACATGTAGTTGGATTATTGAGCAGGTTTATGTCAAAACCAGGGAAGGAGCACTGGATAGCTGTGAAGCGAGTTTTCAGGTATTTGCGTGGCACTAGTGATTATGGTTTGTGCTACCAAGGAAGACCAAGATTGGATAGAGAATTGGATATTCGTGGCTTTGTTGATGTAGACTGGGCTGGAGATCTGGATTAGAGAAGATCTACAAGTGGGTATGTGTTTAACCTATTTGGAGGTGCAATTAGTTGGATGAGTAAGAAACAATTTGTAGTGGCACTATCAACTACAGAGGCAGAATACATGGTAGCCACTCACACAAGCAAGGAAGCAGTTTGGTTGTAAAGATTGTGTTCAAGTATGGGGTTAGTATAGGGAGCTATAAGGATAGACTCTAACAATCAAAGTGCAATTTTCTTGGCAAAGAACCCTGCATATCATTCAAAGACAAAGTGCATTGATGTTCACTATCACTTTGTGAGGGATATGATAGAAGACAAAAAGGTGTTGCTAGTAAAGATGGACACTTTGAAGAATACGACAGATGCATTGACAAAATCTATGAGCTCTGAGAAGTTCTCTTGGTGTATAGAAACAATGGGCATTACAGGGTTGGATAAATGACTAAGCTCTCTTGTTGCCCCCTATGGAAAGAAAACAACAAGTGGGAGAATGTTGGGTTGTGTTATATCCTTTCCAGAACTAGTCCATGCAGTTAACCAGGGGGTCAGAGGGGGGGCGAAGCCCACCCTTCATTGCACTGATTTTGTATTGGGGGGGTCACAGGGGGTTTGATGGGTGCAGGTAACCCCCCTCTATGGGGTCTAGGGTAGCGCCCCAGAATATTTTGTTTTTTGGACCCTATATTAGCTTGGGTGGACCTACCTATGGTTTTGTGCATGTTTTACGCACATGGTTTTGGACATGATGGTTTTTGATCCATGGTTTTGGATGCGATGGTTTTCAGTCCATGGTATTAGATGCTTCAACACGTATAAATATGTATTGTAACATTGAAAGGAACATAATGAAAAATCAAGCTTGTAGTCCCGGTTTTGGGATCCAGGGGAAAATCTCTGTGTATGATGCAAGCCAGGCCTGTAATACCCAAGATCTCTTTTGTTCACTGTACAAAATACATCTTAGTTAATGCCCAATCAAACACCCCCAATGGCCAATTCCAATCATTCATGTAAAAGCTTTATTAAATTTTTAACCAATAATTATAGAACTAGTGAATTCCATACTAGCAACCTAGTTCGACCCCTTTTCAGTGAATGCACTCCTTTCATATCTGTTCATGGTTTCAGTAATTGTTTTAAGATTCCATTACTGCGCCACTATTCACCAAGGACATCGATTCTGTTATTGAACATCTGAATTGGTTTGATAAAAACCCAATCAACAACCATGCATTTGTTACTTACCATTCTCCGGACTCGCTCCTGCAATTCTTTGACAGTATTTTCAAGCTCTCTGCGAATAACGACTTGGCGAAAAACTCCCAAATCTAAGCAAGATAATTAAAGCTCCAAGGTAAATTAACTGTATTCCAAATTCAAATAATTCACATGCACCTTTTAAAGTCAAATACACCTCTTACACTTGACAGAACCAAACCCGCATACTCAATTCACACTGTCCTCCAATGAATTGCGCACACATGGCCGCGCTCCTTTCATTGTCTGCCAATTCTATATTTGAACCAAAAGTGTATCCCTTAACTCTATATTCAATTAATAAGAATAAGGAAATTCCACGCAGGTCAAGCGTATAACACTACTTCAATTGCTTTCCATTTCAATGAACAAGATATCCGGTCTCATGTATTCACGGAAAAGGAATCCGGCCGCACGCCAATCGGTGTTCCTTTCGGAGAATGTCACAATCACTCTATGCAAACAAAGTATTACTTGACTGTAATGAAATGAGACTACAGTGGTGATGGCTATATGGTTTCACAATCAAAGAAACGAATCAATGTTTTGAAATGAGCCGCGATGGCAAACAGATAGAGGATAGCATAAATACAATCGTCACTGTAATGATGAAAGGGGACGAGAGGACAATCAATTCATGTCATTGTAAACCATTCTCTCTACTATAGCCAAAAACTGAAAAATTAAAATGTAATCATAAAGAAGATTATAAAGAAGATAATCACGCCAAACAGCCCGAGTGCACTTCCAAAATTTTCAATAACTAAAATTTTCACAAACAGTGAAGAGTTTTGGCATCTGCAAGTGCACAGCTACTTTCGATTCAACCCTTTAATGCACATTCAATTAAATTATTGGATGCATGCCTCCAATTTAACAGAAAATCGATGATTCATAAGTACACTGAGAGAAAAGTTTAATAATGCTTCTTTTGGCACGCCCCTCTCTCCCCCTGAGAGCTTTAGCTGCCTCTTTATTTATACATAACAATGGATAGGTCTTCTCAGACCTTATCTCTTACAAAAAGCAGGCTTTTCCCTTTTTACATAACGATTTAAAGCTTGAAGCTTTTCTCCATTCTTATCCTAATTTTAACTGAAAAAACATAGAAATTTTATCCCAAATTTTTCTCCTAAACTATTTCTCTCATATCCTTTTATTTAGAAAAAGAATATTTACATAATATTCACTTCCTATTTTATTAAAAATAACAAAATATTTAAAATTATTACACCCCCCTTTTATCACATATTTACAAATGAAGATGGTCTTGATGCTCCCGCCTCAGTGTATATGTGTTTTATGTGTTATGCTCTCGCATTGTTTATTTTCTTTGTTTTAGAATTCGTATGCAAGTAATTTATGTACAGGGTTAAAACCTACATTTGGTATCAGAGTTGTTTTGGCTTCAAGGGGACGTCTTTGTTGCTTAGGGGTTTCGCTCGGGCCTATGGTAGATCCTGCTCAGTGGGAGATCTACAGGATCGATTCTGGTGGTGAAAGAAGATGGTGAGCAGTGGAAAGATAGAGATTGAGAAATTTAATGGCCATCATTTTGAGTTATGGAAACTCAATATGGAGGATCTGTTGGTGGATAAAGATTAGTGGATCGGGATAAATCTAGGTACTAAACCAACAAGAGTGTTCGATGAAGAATGGAAGAAGTTGGATCAGAAGGCAAGGAGCACAATACGATTGTGTGTCTTAGATTATGTATTGCCCTTTCCATGTGCTATGAAGACCTATTTATAAAAAATACAATGACTCTTGAGTTTCCTCACGACTCTTCAAATTCTATGACCTATGGGCTTCCATATGACTCTTGACATTCTACTCATGACACTTTACATTCCACATGTGTCTCTTAATATTCCACATGTGTCTCTTGGAATTCATTACATTGGACTTATTGTTCACAAAATATGAATTACATATAAGACAAATCAGTAACTTCAATGTGGAGTTCATTTGTGATATATGAGTGCTAAGCTCTGAACTCTTCCACGATAATTTTGACTCATACAGGCAACTCTACAATGTATCACATCTTAACCTCCAATGCCTATGTACACTATTCCACAACCAAGATAAATTCATATGAACTTTAGCTGGTGCAATTTCATGCTGTAAGATAATGTCATTGGTGGTGTCCAAGCCTTCTTGCCCTATTGCTTGCCTAAGCTTCTCAATGTATTTCTTTATCTCTGGCATAACATCCTTGTGGCATTCCATGTTTCCTTATCAAAGACTCCAAACTGTTGTGAAGTCAACCATAAGAAGCTATAATGTTGGTTGTTTGTTCACTGATATAGGTGTAGATTTGAATATGGAGCCTCAACTATACCTTGTCCATCTCAACAACAATTTTTTCCTTCTTGACCAACTACTTTGGAACATCTGGGTACTTGACAACCCACTATTGTATCATACCAATAACCCTATTTTCAACCTTTAGGAGCTTCAAGATTTCTTGAGCTTTATTTTTCATTCCAACTAGGGGTGCCACCATCTCATGTAGGAGAATCATTTCATTATATAACTTATTCATACTGTACTCCATTGGTCTGGGTTCTTTGAGTACAACAAGCTACAATTCCTTAGTGCTAAGACTTTTAGAAGACAATCGTTTTTTTATGTAGTGAGGTTATATATTTGTCACTTTGTCACAACCATTTCTTTTCTCGGTTGTGCATTCTCACTTATGATATATTATAATTTGCCTTGCACTATTGTCATAAAAGAAACATTAGTTGCCATGACTACTCAAGGGTTTATTTGGGTGTTCGCAACTATTAATTTCTCAATGGATACAAAGACTCGATGTTCAGGATCATTTAGGAAGTACCTTCTTCTTTATTGCATGATCCTCTTCTTTAATTGATCTAAGGTAACATTACATACATCCATGACCTTCTCTTATGGGGGAGGAGTAATTCCCATCTCACTGAATAGGAGATGCCCACCTATAAGAGGAAGTTTTAATGGAGTGCCTAGTTCATTTTCAATGGGATTAATAGCGTCTTCTTCCTCCAATTCCTCTTCTATCTCTTGGGGCATATGTTATTCTTCCAACTTCTATGTGGCTTCGTTCTCATGTAATTGTTCTTGTTGCTCTTCTTCTCCTATCCTCCTCCTTTCCTCTTCTTCTTATTTCTACTTGAACATATAATCTTTCTTTCTATTTTCTTCCTCTTCCTCTCTCTATTTCTTTTGTTGCTTAGCCTCAATAGCACCTTTTCTCAAAGGATCAACTTTGTTACCAAATGTAGGTTTTCACCCCATACAGAAATTACCTGCATACGAATTCTAAAACACAGATAATAAACAATGTGAGAGCATAATACATAAAATACATATACATAGAGATTTTCCCCTGGATCCCATAACTAGGACTACCAGCTTGATTTCTCATTA
Organism: Pinus taeda; assembly: GCA_000404065.3. Classification (NCBI taxonomy): domain Eukaryota; kingdom Viridiplantae; phylum Streptophyta; class Pinopsida; order Pinales; family Pinaceae; genus Pinus; species Pinus taeda. Next base: position 102,609 of record APFE030700171.1, on the reverse strand, counting down.
TGTTCCTTTCAATGTTATAATACATATTTAGACATGTCGAAGCATCCAATACCATGGACCGAAAACCATCGTGTCCAATAACATGGAACGAAAACCATCGCATCCAAAAACATGTGCGAAAATCATGCACAAAACCATAGGTGGGTCCACCCATCCTAACATAGGGTCCAAAACCAAAATTTTCTAGGGCGTTGTCCTGGACCCCTTAAAGTGGGGTTACAGGTATGCCTCAAACCCCCTGTGACCCCCCACTACTACAAAATTGGCGCAATGAAGGGGGGCTCCGCCCCCCTCTAACCCCCCAATTAACTACGTGGGCTAGTCATAGAAAAAATATAACACAACCCAACATCAAATTAGCACCAAGGAACTACTACATTTCGAAGATTGATATGAAGAAATTTTATAGTAATGGGCTTGTAACATGGATATTTCAGATGGAGAAACACTTTGATCTACACTAAGTGACATCCGTACAAAAGGTAAATATTGCATCCATATTTTTAATCTTTCAAATGCTAGATTCAAAATGGATAGTTTAATAAATTATTGGGGAAAATACTATAAGCCAAATATAATAGTATACAAACTATATCTTCAAACTAAAGCCTCTCCAATTGACACATTTACTCCCACATTGTAAATACATTAAAATTAAATTATAGAAGATGCAAAAGAATGCCTCATATGATGATGAGAATAGTGTGAATATTCCTTGGCAAAGACGAACTGAAAAGAAAGAAGGTTATTATTAAGGGAAACAACATCTAACCCTCTTAATGAGAAGAAAGTGTATTAGGTAAATTCAGATAAAGTTTACATTCATGAAAACAACATAATCATCAATTAAACCTAAAAACTTATTGCAACCATAAACCCATAAACATCTCATTTTTTATAAACATAACGTTCCTAAGAAACAAGCAATGATAAATTTCAGACATATTGTAAAGTTTCAGAAAGAATATATTTAATTAGAACATAAATAATTAGTCAAGATAAACATGCAAAATAATATATATTTCACTAAATATTAATTGAGAATATTATCTATGATAACCATAAATAGAATATAGAGAGGATGTCCACAATATTTGTTAATAGCCAAAACAAAATAATTCAATAGTTTACGATTGTTCATAAAAGAGAAGATTTTGAATTAATATAAGAAGAATTAAAATCACATAAAAAAAACGCAAAATCTGCAAAGAAGGTGATGAATCCATTGGCTAGTTCCATTATATGTTGCAAAATTGTGGCCCTCTAAACTACTCTTAGTGCTAAGCCTTCTCTGCAATAAATTCCAACCTCCTCAACTTCTGAATTCGTTAGCTAGTTCCATGATTTGTTGCAAAAATGTGGTCCTCTAAACTATTCTGAGTGCTAAGCTTTCTCTAGTGAAATAAACTCCAACCTCCTCAACTTCTGAATTCATTGGCTAGTTCCATTATATGTTGCAAAATTGTGGCCCTCTAAACTGCTCTTAGTGCTAAGCCTTCTCTGCAATAAATTCCAACCTCCTCAACTTCTGAATTCATTAGCTAGTTCCATGATTTGCTGCAAAAATATGGTCCTCTAAACTATTCTGAGTGCTAAGCTTTCTCTAGTGAAATAAACTCCAACCTCCTCAACTTCTGAATTCATTAGCTAGTTCCATGATTTGCTGCCAAAATGTGGCCCTCTAAACTATTCTGAGTGCTAAGCTTTCTCTAGTGAAATAAACTCCAACCTACTCAACATCATTTTTTATCTTTATTGAAAATTATTTTTTTACTCCATTGTATAACTACTTTTTCAAGAATAAAACTTAGAACTATAAATAATTTGAAATATTTTGACCCTTTAAATTTTATTAATCTATTAAATTAAATAAATATCTCACTTTCTAATAATGTACCTCTACATGTAAAATGTTTTTAAGAATAAATGTTTGTGTTCAATTTATTTTGCAAACTTTTTAGTTCAATAGGAAATGGCATATTTATCATTTCCAATTCATAACAAGTGTAAATCCATTTTAACTCTGGATCTACCGAGTATTGAGAGAAATCAAATATCTTTTTACTCTAAAAAAGCTTTGCAACTTAAGAAATTTGATCCCTCTCGATATTTGGTAGATCCACCACCCAATCGTAATTAAGTAGAGAAATATACAATTGTAGTTAAGTAAAGAATACTTCCCAATGCATTCATAACTACCAGCGTTAACCACATCTATATGTTCTTTGTTATTCTTTAATGATCATATTGTGCATGAGATCGAACCCTATATGGTGGAGAACCATAGATTATTATTACTCTCTTATTAGAAAAATAAGTTTGCACTAAGCCCGATGTGAAAAATCTTCGAGTACAACAAGCTATAATTCCATAGTGCTAAGACTGTTAGAAGACAATCGTTTATTTTATGTAGTGAGGTGATATATTTGTCACTTTGTCACAACCATTTCTTTTCTCAGCTGTGCATTCTCACTTATGATATATTATAAGTTACCTTGCACTATTGTCATAAAAGAAACATTAGTGGCCATGACTACTCAAGGGTTTATTTGGGTGTTCGCAACTATTAATTTCTCAATGGATACAAAGACTTGATGTTCAGGATCATTTAGGAAGTACCTGCTTCTTTATTGCATGATCCTCTTCTTTAATTGATCTAAGGTAACATTACATTCATCCATGACCCTCTCTTCTGGGGGAGGAGTAATTCCCATCTCACTGAATAGGAGATGCCCACCTGTAAGAGAAAGTTTTAATGGAGTGCCTAGTTCATTTTCAATGGGATTAATAACGTCTTCTTCCTCCAATTCCTCTTCTATCTCTTGGGCCATATGTTATTCTTCCAACTTCTATGTGGCTTCGTTCTCGTGTAATTGTTCTTGTTGCTCTTCTTCTCCTATCCTCCTCCTTTCCTCTTCTTATTATTTCTACTTGACCATATAATCTTTCTTTCTATTTTCTTCCTCTTCCTCTCTCTATTTCTTTTGTTGCTCAACCTCAATAGCAGCTTTTCTCAAGGGATCAAATTTAACTTTCTGCTACCTTCTGTTGTTGAATCATGCATAATCCTCTTCATGGAAGATGTTGTGCTTGCTTGAGAAGTTGTCTCTTGTTGTACCTCTTGCATCTATACATCTTGAATCTGTGGAGCTTGGAAGGGACCTGCCACATATCCTGGGTTGTTCTTCCCTAATGCATTGTATCAATTCTTAACCTTTTTGTCTTCTAGGATAGTTATTGGTATGTATACCTAGGTGTATTATATCCTATCACAATGTTGCTTGCATACTCTTCTAGGATCATATATGTGAAAGCCCTTAGTTCCAAAATGAAGGTGGTTAAGTTCTTCGATTTCTACTTCTACTTCTTAAGGCTTTTCATCTCATAGAGTCCAATTCTCAAAGGGATAGTGGGCCAAGCAGCCTTCTTCCTTTTGTGAAGTAGTGCAGACAGTTCGTTATTCAACTAGTTGGAAAATTTTCACAAAACCACCTTGTTGGTTACATATCATGGCATAACATGACGTGTTGTATGACATCCAAATAATCTGATGTACATGTTAGCTAATGCAAAGAACTAATCTGCAATGTCATACAATGCCTCCTTTACCTATTTGGTCATGCAAGGGGGGTCAAACTTATATATTATCTTATACAGTACTAAAAAGAAATGCTCTGCCAATTGGTCATAGACTCCTCTGAAGATGATCCATGATAGTAATATGCAATGGAAATAAATTGGAATATTGTCTTGTGGGGTCTAGTTCCATCTCATTACTCAAAATGTGTAATGAGCACATATCCCATCTAGTAGATAAGCTAACATATAAAACTATGGTTCTTTTTTCTCTTGCAATGTTGTTTTGGCCTGTTGTGCATGACGCTACAATTCATAAAGAAGATCCAATTTTATCTAAAAAATGTCTACATTTTTCCACCCATGCAGTCTATAGAACATAACTATGAGGTACTGATAGACCTTTCTCAGAGTTCTTGTTGGATATACTGCACTTGTTCTAGATGGAAACTGGTTGGTTCTTGGCACCAAGATTTGATGATCCCCTTAGTGTTGAGACTTGCCCATGTTGCATAGAACTAAGTGTTTGTGTACTCCCTTAGATTTAACATCTTATAATAGGAGTGCATATCATGCCCATGATAGGTGGAAATATTGGCACCGCTTTCACTACATATGACCAAATTTGTGTCATCCATATGTGATAGGATCCATTCAATGGCCTCTAAACAAGGCATCACCAAGAATATACATGCAATCTTATGTATGTTGGACTGCTTAATGTTGATATAGGCTTCTTTGTCTTCCAAGTCCTTAGGGAACTGCTTCTGCATGAAAGTATACTTAATTTATTTCCATTATACTTCAACTGATTTGTCTATAAAGCACTATGTACTTTCAAGGATGGGAACTATACGCTTAGCAAATTCTACTGCCTCCTTAGTACTTGCTTCTGAGACTTCTTTTGAGGAAACCCATTGGGTAGTGGGAGGCATCGTTCCAACATATGATGAGAGTGTAATGAGACTTGTATCTCAGACACTTGTGATCAAGATTGTAGAGAAACTCCTTGATGAAAAGAAGCACGCTCAGCCCAAAGTGAGAATTATTATGAGAAAAAATGGTTAATTGAGCTGGTTATAAAGAAATATTACATGTAGAGAAAGTTCATGCATACCTGCCACTTGTTGATTGATAAGTGATTTAGTTAGTTAAAGTGGAGTGACCTCCTATTTTATAGGAATGCGCTCACTATTCAACGAGGGAAAGTGCATGCATGAATAAGTTGAGGGCGCAGTTCCAGACAAGATGGAGTGCAATCAACTAGGACCACTAAGGTGCAATTATTGATATGAAGGAATGTGCTTGACTTGGGTGCAGTTGATAACAACAAGAAGTATGCTCATCACTGAGATTTGAGAGTGCACTCACTATGAGTTTGAAGTGTGCTTTTACTGGGGAGGGCACCCTAACAATGGCCCTTTGTGGCTACTATGTTGGGAAAGTGTGTTTTTCTTAGAGAAAAGAGGTGCTTTCTTGCTTTTTTGTGTGATGCATGTCAAGTGAGAACTAGTTGCTAAGTCAAGAAAAGATAGGCATTTTCCTATCTCTAGAAAGACGCCACAATTTATCCTTAAGATAAGGTGACTACACTTAGAAGACTTTGACCTAGGATGAAACAACACTTAAGAATAATTGCAAAGATAGTCAACCCTTTTAAAACATGATAAAAAAACACGACAACACAAGGTAATTTGAAAATATTCATGTAGGCCCCAAAATTAAATTAGACAAGAATTTTGGAGGGTCGTTGTCACAATAACAACACCTTCAAATGTGATTTAATCTTAGGAACCTACAACTCTTGAAATAAATTTTGGAAGAAACTGAGAGCCAAATTACTCAAACCTGCTTTTGAAGAAATAAGAGAGCCATCTTCCCCGATCATATCCCATATGGTGTTGATTATCCTCGATGCTGCACAAAATTATGAAAAAAATGGTATTATTTCCCCCTTTTTCAAGCTAGAGAGCTCAATGACAAAGACACCAAGTCGCTTCCTCCTCATCCATTATAGATTTTTTGTTAATTTTCAAATTTTGAACTTTTTTATTTCCTCATTCGAAAGTATTCTAGATGGTCAAGTTTTATACAGTTGGGAAATTCCACATTTAGCTCCTTGATCTCCTTCTTTTCTCTTTGCTAACGGGTCTAATCCCATACAATGACCTGTCATTTCAACTTCTTTAGGTTACAAATTAAGTATTTGATCGCAAAAAAAGTTGTTGAAGAATTAAAAGAGGCCCAACTGGATCTAACCAGATTGAAATAAAATTAGTTTATAATTCAATTATAAATATTTAAATATCTTTAACAGTTAGGGAAAATTTTGCTTATTAAATTAAATTTTGATTTTTTTAAAAAATTAAGAAATTATTTATTTTCTGTTAATCTAAATGAGTTTTTATCAGGTTGATATTGCCACATTATTTTGAAATTGATATTTAACATAAAATTTATACATATTCTTTTAAAAAAAAAGTTTTTGGTTTTTACTTTTAGCCAATAAAATGACGAAAACTTTCATCTCAAAATTTTAAAACAATTTTTCAATTTCTATTTTAATCATAAAATTTTATTTTAATTTTAACAATATTAATGTTTTAGTTAAATAAAAATAATAATCTCATTCTATTATTTGTTTTTTCCTAATTCTACAATTTTTTAATAATAACACTATAATATTTATTTTTTTCCCAATTTTACAACTTTTTAATAATATTTTCAATGGTATCAACGTTTTACACCGCAATCTCTTCAGTATTTTTTTATATTTCCTAATAATTTCTTCAAGATTAACCACTTTATCCAATCCCTCCATTGTTGTATCCCTCCTATGTTGTATTGTATACGCTTTAGCGGTTAGTGGTTAAAATTTTATCTTTCACGTTAGTAGTTATATACACTAAATATTTAAACCAACCAACATTTGACATTACAATTATTGTTGTATGCACTAAATATCTAATTTAAATAAATGTGAAGTATGGGATATGAAAAAACAAAAGAAAGTTGTTTGAAATTTGGTCGGGTAAGGAGAGATTTTGAATATGTAGAGAATATGTGTTCCTTGAAACATTACAAAGCAAGCCCCCACGTGATGAGGGACCTCATTGTTTTCCACCTTGAAGTAAGAGAATATTAGGATACACATATTGCATGTGGGGTTGTTCCCTTTCTTCCAAATTCATTATATACATGATCACCACAAATATTTAGAGGTGAATGTTTAGTTCTTCAACCTAACTTATGACCATGTACACACTATCAAGAAACCATTACATCATTGTCAATAACAATTACACTCTTTTCTTCTATTTATTCATCACTGACATAGTGTTGTGTACATTACATCATTGTCAATAATAACTATACTCTATTCTTATTTTCATCACTGATAGTGTTGTGTCTATTACATCATTCTCAATAATAATTACATTTTTTTTTTCTTTTCATTATACTCTTTTTTTTCTTTATCACTCAAAGAGTGTTGTGTTAGTTTATTGATTGAAATTTTGGTTAGTCATCTTTAGTTGTAGAGTTATTTAATGGTGGAATAAATGCGACTTGTTTTTAAAAGTAATTTTATCATTGTTTCATGTCATAGTTCGTAGTGTTCACATTCAATAATTCATTTCAATATAGTTTGTATTTTATCATAATAATCAAGTTTTTTTAATCAATATGAATTCTTATAATATTTAAGTTGAAATCTTCTCTTTTACCATGTTAAATATTACACTATAATTTAAGTCATCTATGCATATTTTACAATTTCATTTCAATATAGTTTGTATTTTATCATAAAAACCAAGCTTCTTTAATCAATATGAATTCTTATAACATTTAAGTTGAAATCTTCTCTTTTACTATGTTAAATATTACACTATAATTTAAGTCATCTATTGCATATTTTAAATTTTCATTTCAATATGGTTTGCATTTTATTATAATAACCAAGCTTTTTTAATCAATATGAATTCTTATAACATTTAAGTTGAAATCTTCTCTTTTACCATGTTAAATATTACACTATAATTTAAGTCATCTATTGCATATTTTACAATTTGATTTCAATATAGTTTGTATTTTATCATAAAAACCAAGCTTTTTTAATCAATATGAATTCTTATAACATTTAAGTTGAAATCTTCTCTTTTACCATGTTAAATATTACACTATAATTTAAGTCATCTATTGCATATTTTAAATTTTCATTTCAATATGGTTTGCATTTTATTATAATAACCAAGCTTTTTTAATCAATATGAATTTTTATAACATTTAAGTTGAAATCTTCTCTTTTACCATGTTAAATATTACATTATAATTTAAGTTATCTATTGCATATTTTTAAATTTCATTTCAATATAGTTTGTATTTTATCATAATAACCAAGCTTTTTTAATCAATATGAATTCTTATAACATTTAAGTTGAAATCTTCTCTTTTGCCATGTTAAATATTACATTATAATTTAAGTTATCTATTGCATATTTTAAAATTTCATTTCAATATAGTTTGTATTTTATCATAATAACCAAGCTTTTTTAATCAATATGAATTCTTATAACATTTAAGTTGAAATATCATGTTTTACCATGTTAAATATTACATTATAATTTAAGTTATCTATTGCATATTTTAAAATTTCATTTCAACATAGTTTGTATTTTATCATAATAACCAAGCTTTTTTAATCAATATAAATTTTTATAACATTTAAGTTGAAATCTCCTCTTTTACCATGTTAAATATTACATTATAATTTAAGTTATCTATAGCATATTCTAAAATTTTCACAACTGCAACTTTTATTTGAATGAAATGAAAAAATATTTTCCCTAAAATTGTTTAGATCAAGTTCTTGATTTATTTTGTCATTGCAGTTAAAGCTTCTCTTTAGAATTGTATAAGGCTATTTAATTAGTTGAAACTTATAAGTATGTTATCTATGCCATTTTCCTAAAAGAAAGTTTGATCACTACGATTTAAGCCTTAAGAGGTGGAGATTTAGGATGTAGAGATTTTGATAAGTTTGGATGGGGAGTGTTAGCTTTACACTTCACCCCAAGGTATAAAATATGTCAAAGAATGGATCGCAAATGAATAAAAATATGGGTTCAGAGCATGAGGAAAATATGTATAAACCTTTTCCCTTCCACCTTCCACACTTCTTAAAATGTAAGGGTCTGTGTCAATGAGGAGCATGGGAGGGCAAGGCTTAGATATGGGAAGGCAAATACATAATCCTCCACCCTCTACCCCATCATAATGATAGAGTTGGATTGAAGGGAGTGTTCAAGTATCTAATGTAAGGAGGTGAAGAGTTAATTCTGGAGAATCATAAGAATGATATGAGAAGAATAAATAAATAAATAGTTTCAAGATCTACCGATGTGAGATAACCAAGAAAATATTGAGACAAAATTAAAATATCAAATTTGGATATGCATATGGCCCCGATGCCTTTAAATGTGTCACACGTGACAATAAGCATGTCAAAGATGAACAACAACACCATTACCCTATTGAGACAATGATGTCCAAGAATGAATCAATTTTGAGTTCTAGAGAAGAATAAGATGAATGAGAGGAGAAGCCAAGGAAGGATAAGTGAAGCACCAACAAAGTTTAGACACCTTTCAAAGTAAAGGAAAATATTGGCATTAATGCCTAGGTATGTGATATTGATTCCATTAGGTTGAATCGATGGTTACAATAATCAAAAGTTTACTCCAATGTGCATGAAGTTGGTGAAGAGAAAATAATATTTTTTTTAAGGGTGGAAAGCCATGCTTTAATGTATTTAAAGCACAATGTGATTACTCAAATCGTTGAGGAGGAAGAAATTGTGGTTGAATGGGAACCTTCAAAGTCAAAGTCATTTCCTACTGGATATGAATAAGAATGCAAAATTTAGTGACATAGCTTTTGAAAAAAGCTAAGGAAATGCATGCTAGAGTATACTATTGAATTTCAAATGGTTATTTCTCTTGATCACCCTAATGTATTCATTGAATAACTAGGAAGACTATTGAACTATATCTAAATACAATTGATTCTTTTCAAACCTAAATCCATTAAAATAAGCCTATGTGCAAGCAGAATATATTGAGCAAAGTTAGAAGAAGAGCTAGCCTAGTGGGTCAAAGTAGATAGAGCATCAAGAAAGTAATAAAGGTGGAAATAAGAGGAAAGGAAGAAGAAAGAAGGAAACCAAATTTACCATAGAAAGTAAATCCCCTTATAAACATCATAAATAGTCTAATGTTGATGGTCACATAGAGGAAATTTGTTGGAAATTGTGGACTAAATAACATTTTAAACAACCCAAATAGAAATAGAAGAAGAAGAATGCTTTTCCTGTTGTATATGCTAAGCAAAAAATAGGCAATGGTTTAGATATTTAAGCTCAAGTAACCAACACCTTTATTTATAAACACTAAGTAGCTTTGATTATGCTTAGTCCAAAAGAAGAAACATAGATGATTGTACTCGTCCAAATTAAGATCCAATTGAACAATATAAATGCTAATTGTTTCTAATTTTGGATTATAGTCAAACTTGATCTCAATGCAATTCATGGAGAATATTGGAGTAGAAGTACATGACCATCCCTGTTTATACACATTGCAATGGGAGATTTAAGATTTGGAGTTGAAAGTCATTGGAAATTTTTTTAAGGATGCACACTTATATTAAAGTGTAGAAACCTTGACAAAACTTAAAATTCCAATTTGAAAGTCTTTGGTGATATATTTATAGAAATATTTAAATTTCTAAGGATTTTAGATAGTTTTTAGAAATTCTTGGTGATTTTTAGACTAAAATACTTTTATGCTATAGAATTTGGTTTCATATAATTATAAATTGGAAATTCATTTTTTTGGAAGGAACATTGTAAATTAACCCATGGGTAAATTTAGCCTTTAAAATTTTCTTTGTGACTTACCTAATTATATATGTTTAGATTTTTTTCATAAATGAAAACTTTGCCAATTAAGTGAAGGTGTATGTAATCCCATTGGATGTTTGCAAAATCATTTTGGTTGTATAAAATGGAAATTGGAAAATCATTTTTTGGGGAAAAACATTGAAAATTAACTGATGGGAAAATTTAGACTCTAAAATTTTCTTTGGGACTTATTAGATTTTTCATTAATGAAAACTTTGCCAATTAAATGAAAATGCATGAAATCCCATTGGATGTTTTCAAAACCATTTTGGGAAGCCCATATCTCTATATAAGAGATGTTGTGTTAATATGTAGGGAAAACCAAATTTGTTTGTTTAACAATCAAGTAAACTTTTGGCTATAAATGAAATTAAAGGTAAATCTAAACTATCATAGATAGGCACACACCAAGAAAGGAGGAAAATTATTACAATAAAAAGGTTTGCACCATTGTTTTTAGAGAGAATAAATAATAGGGAAAATGCAAGATGAAGATAAAAGAATCTTTAGAGGGATGTGATAAAATGCACAAGCAACAATTTGAATAACTTATTAAAACACATAAGCAAGTGTTTCAAGAACCCAAAGGAAAACCACTTAAGAGGGAAGAAAATAAATTGATTAAATTTTTGACTAACTTCCTTTACCAAACATTATTTTGTAATGAAAATTCTTATTATAATTTCATGAAGTGAAGAAATAATCACAACAAATTTTAGAGTAGGGCGTTATAATGTCCATCACTTCACCTCGTGGATCAGCTATCATCATAGAGCCCAAGAAATATGGAAGTTGGAGGGTGTGCATTAACAACTAAACTTTGAAAAAGTAACCATTACAAATTGATAAGATGCCAATAATTGATGGCTTGTTGGATCAAGTCGATCTAGCCATGTTCTTCAAAAATTTGGACCTCAAATCAAGTATCGTCGAGAATGAGTAAAAGAACAAGAAAATTTTAAGATAACACACAACATGGTGTATAAATGTTTGGTTATACCTTCTGAATTATATACTTTTCTTGTTATCTTTATGCATTTTATGAATGATGCGTTATGTCCATTTTAGACTCGTTTTCAATTGTTTATTTGGAAAATATTTTGATATTCAACTCTACTCAGGAGGAGCATATAGCACATCTATCAATAGACCTTCTCAATAATCAAATGCTATAATTCAATATGAACAAGTTTTGAAAAAAATGCTAGGTTTATCATAGGCATTTGATTAGTAGTAGAGAAATGAAGATTAACCCAACTAATATCAAATCCATAGGTAAGTGAAAACCCCTTATTAGCATGATAAAGGTAAGAATTTGCATGGGGGAAACACAATATTTATACAATTTCATTTCATATTTTTCAACATGTATTGACAGTGAAAATTTTAGGACTAGTATTTGCAGATGAGCTAATTTTCCATGTTTTTTCCAAAAAAACATTCGCCAATTTCCATTTTTTATAAAAATGATTTGCCCAAAAATTGTAGATACAATTATTTTACCTTTAAAATATTCAAAATTTTATAAAGACTATGTAAAATCATTATAAATTTGAATATTTTTACAAAAGTATCACCAAACATTTTAGAATTTTCATATTAGAGACTAGTAATATTCACCAAGGTTTCTAAACTTTGAGATAAATTTCTATCCTTAAATTTTTCCCTGATTATTATACTTTTTCATGTTTAAACAATGAAATGAAATAATTTTCATTGAAGAAAAAAATACATAGGTATTTTTGGGACTTGAAAACAAAATTAAATGAAGTTCTTATTTTAGCTATGCTCAAATTTGTAGCAACAATTTGAAATTGAGACTATGCAAGTCGATACACAGTGGAAACAATAATTTTGCAAGTAGGAAGAATTGTGAGTTATCATTTCGAAATTATTTCATGGCATAATGCTAAATTACCTAACGTATGAGTAGGAATACTATGTTTTCGTACAAGCAATAAAGAAATCGAATCATTATCTCTTAGGAAAGGAGATCATAATTCATATCTATAATCAACCACTAGATTATTTACTGCAAGGAAGATATCATAATTTTTTACACAATTCTATATATTCTTTAGATAAAATGAAGTAGCAGCAATCAAACTTGCACATATGTTATCTAGACCACCCATGCAAAGAATTACAACTGTGAGAATCATTATGTAGATTGAGCCTACATAAAACATTTTTAGTGAACATTATATAGAAAATACTGATTTTGGAGATGTCGTTCAATGAAAAAAGGATAAATCAATCATTGATTTACAAGAGAATGAATATCATTTTGAAGTTGTGCAAGTTGTTGAATGTTTCAAAAAGATGTGTGTGCTTATCTCTTGTATAAAGGCCACCAAAGGCCATGATGTAACTAAATTTCTCTTCATAAATTTATGGCTAATTTTTTAGCACTACACTTGATTATGCATGGTCAAGATGATATATTTTAAGCCACATTTTGGACAACTTGATGTGAAAGAGTGGACAATAAGTTGAATCTTTCTATTTCATTTAATCCCTAGAACAATGGACATATTGGAGCCATTAACAAAACCTTAGTACATCCATTGAGAGTGTATAATTGATAAATTTTGAATACTTTTGGATGAATATTTGGTGTACATTCAATAGTCTTAATATAATAATGGAGTAATTTCTTCCATAGTAGAAATATATTTTTGAAGCTTGATAAGGTCATTTTCCATTGTCAACTTTTGATGCTATTTAGGATAGTCAAAGAATACACATGATATGCATGTAATAAATAGGGAAGGTAGATTTATAGAAAGGACAAGGAATTTTATCAAAATTTGTAAGAGTTTAAGTGAAAAAGAGGTAAGAGAGGTACAAGTTTTTCCATGACTAGCATAGAATCACTCATAAGTTCTATGCAAGGGCACATTTTAGTTTTATCCTAATAATGAGTGGATGTAAGGGGGAACCAATAAATTGAAGTGTTTGAAGTTCTAAATCATTCAAAACCATTCAAGAACTTAATGGTATGCATTTAAATTAAATCCACCTCCAAACATGTATATATCTTTAGTGGTCAACTTGAAGAATTTGCACTTGTTTGAACCATAACATTAGATCATGAAGAAGAAAACAAGTTCGACATACGATTGTATTTCTCACCAAATTCACACAAGGAGTTGGAGGAGGATACAATATTATAGAAGAATGTTCAAGAAACTTGTAGAGTATAACATAAATTATGGAATTTTGGCCTCAAAGAAGAAACATTGAAGAGAGCTAAGTGGTATGAGTGAATCCCAATCACTACATTAATCCCTCATCTTTTCTTGATTACTTTTTTTTTTTTTTTCTCTGTAAGCTGAGGTAGTGCCTTGCTATTTCTATTCATATAAATCCAGGTTAAGCCATATACATCGTTTTGGTGGCAACCCGCCCAAATGGGAAACCGAATCTATTGGCCACCTCAAATTAATATAAGCCATCCAGTAACAAAAATGAATAATTCTATCAATCCATGCTAAATAAAATTCGCAGTAGAAAATACTAACCATATACCCGGTAGTCATGAAAACAAACAAAAGGATGAAATACTATCCTAAGAAATCCAACATGATAAACAGCTGCACAAATTAAAATGTCATTCTTCCCCCCTCTTCGGTGGTACCACCACTACCCTTTGTGCTGGAATAAGCTGCTTCAACTGTTGTTGGATTTCGTCCAACTTACTATCTTGCATGGTTATCGTAATTTGAAGGTTCTCCATTTCTTTCTTCATATTAGGCATGCCTTGGGCCAATTTCGCCATTTCTCTTGCAACTTGCTCCAGCGCCTTGGCGAGTAGGCGTTTCAGCACCCAATAAACGTGCAAGGCCTGTTTATATAATGTTATTCGTCCCCTGGTGTTACCTGGGTCCAGAATGAGGTCCCCCATTCTTCCATTTTTGGTTTTGAGTCCTCTTCCATTATTTTTTTCTTCCAGTTCCTTGATAATTTTGCAAATATCCTCATTTGTGCCTTCTCGGTACGCCCTTTCTTCCACTTGGACAGTTTTCCTCATAGTTCTTTGGCTGTGTCTTTGAGGAATCAACGTTGAGGTTGCTGGGTTATTGCGACCAGTCTTGTTAGACTGGCCTCTTCCACCACGCCCCCTTCCTCATCCCAGCCGCGCCATTTTGATCCTTATAGTCTCCTATTTATCATGGCCAACAACAAAGGTTAGATTCTCTGTCATTGCCTTTGTTCCCATTTCCTGAGTTCCCATTCCCTAGAATTGGCTCTCCCCTTTCCAATTTCTCCCGATGGTCGGGCTGCTCTTAGTCTTTCCTCCCTTTAGCCCTAACACTTGGTTACTCTTTATAGTCTTCTCCATTTCTCAGATTATTTCTTTGTCCTCCTCGGGCTGTCCTTGATCACAACACTTGCATAAACCAGGTAGGTCTTTGCCCTGATTTCCACGGTTCCTTCTCATTCTATGCCCTTCCTCTGGATTTTCCTTCGTACCACCTTCCACTTCCTTACTGCAAGCTCTAAAGGATTTTGCCTCCTCTAGCATACCTCTCTCTTTCTCTGCTACTCCTCGCTCTCCCCCCTCTTCCATTAGACTACCTAAGGTTAAGAAAATTACAGGATTTGGCTTTACGAAAACATACCTGGTCCTTTGCATCGCCTCAGATGAAACTAGCTCATCCTGCGCTCCCGGTGTCTTCCTCCTTCGCTGCTTAATGACCACCCTTACTACCTTCACCTCTCTTATTTGAATTCTACCATCTGTCCTACATCTCATCATTTTATCGTCGCCGATTTCTGCTGTTTCTTCCCCCATTCCCTGTCATCTCTATTCCTCGGGGCACTGCCCCCTTGTCCTATTTTATTATGGGAATGTTTGGAGGTCGACACTGCCATCCATTCCTCTCCATGATCCATTCCCACGTCATCTCCCCATCTCTCACCCTGATCGGGGGCTTTTCTTGATTACTTTTAATGACTTAAGATTTCCCATTTTGGAGGTGCCATATGAATGAACCATCTAAATAAAATGAAATGGCTAAGCATGTGACTTTCATTTCCTTCAAGTGGCTAGATTATTTTTTATTTTCTTTCAAATTGTGACAAATAAGCCTCTATTTATAATTGGGTAAGTCTATATATTTAGTCCAAGGCTCTATTATTGGCTAAAGTAATTTCTATTCCCTAAAGAAAGTCTTTGTTTAAACCTTGTAAAAGATATAACAAGTACAATGTAGAGGATTGCAAGAGCTTGGAGGGGTAGTTTTAATTTTTCTTGTCACCAAAACAACTTTGACCAAGCTTATGGAGAGGAAGGAATCACTTTGTTTACTTTTTGAAAGGAAATTTTTTCGAGATGAATATTTAGATGAGGATGAAGGGGAGATGTATCTTCCACCCTCCACCCTATTCCCTAAAGGATAGAGTAAGTCAAAGGTTGGAATGGAGATAAAGTAATGTAGGTTGAGCATGCGGAAAAGAGGGATGCACTTTTTTATTTTTCCCTATCTCACAAATTAAAAGTTAGGGGACCATGGCATTGCAAAGCAAGGTGGGGTAAGACTTAAATATGAAAAGGGTGAGGTATGAAACTTTATCGTTTACCCCAACATAAAGAAATACCATTCTAATAAAGAGAGAATGAGAGGCCTCATAGCCAATCATGATCTTCCTTGTGGTAGATAAAAAAGACATGAAAAGGACCTAGCATGGAAAATTTGAGCTTAAATTTTCATGGAAACACTACTGGTCAATTTTTAATCATTTAGTATTTTAGGAATTTTGTAACTCAAAATATCCTCAATTTTTATTTTTATTTTCCATTTCCACATTTTACCAAATCCTAATTTCTATAAGATTTCTTTTTTACTTTTAAAATTTATTATTGCTAGTTTTAATCTTCCCTATGCAATTAATCCTGCGATCATTTTGCTACCTCAATTATCAATTAGATTTTACTCCTTACCTGACAAGATACTTATTGTTGCTTCATAATTATTTATTATCATAAACCTCTTTTAAATTCAAAATCTTACATAAGTGATCATCCTTTATCTTTAAATACATCATTATTATCATTGTTTAATTTACTCTTAACCTTCAACGTTATAAACTTACTAATTTATAAACTTCAGTGTATAATTGTTTATGAAATTGTCTTTCCATCTAACTTTTATAATAAAAAATTATAATTACATAAAAACAATAATATCCTATCATAATTATTAAAAGTGACCATATTATTAAAATATATCTATGGTTATAAAAATATTTACCCCACCTTTCTTTAATATGTTGTAATATATTAATATGCTTACATTACGATGGCCAATCTATATACAATTTTTATTTTCCCAAAACTAATGTATTTAACCTTAATATCTTCCTTTACCTTGCAAAACCTTATTATCTCCCCTTACCTTACAAAACCCTAATTGCATGATCACTTTATTAACTCTATAAAAGTCAATTCATAAATTATGGAATCTCACTTTCTATTACACAACGGTTTGGATTATAAAGTTAAATGCCCATTAACTAAAGTTTTATTAATGCCAACGAGAAATTACATTTCACTTTATCAATACCACATGGATGATGAATGATCAAATCGGGCTTATTGCAAACTTATTTTACGAACAATGTCCCTCCCCTCCCCTCCCGAGGGAGTAATAATAATCTATGGTTCTCCACCATACAGGGTTCGATCTCATGCACAATATGATCATTAAAGAATAACAAAGAACATATAAATGTGGTTAACGCTGGTAGTTATGAATGCATTGAGAAGTATTTTCTATTTAACTACAATTGTATATTTCTCTACTTCATTACGATTGGGTAGTGGTGGTGGTGGATCTACTCAGTATCGAGAGGGATCAAATCTTTTAAGTTGTAAAGTTTTTTTAGAGTAAAAAGATATTTGATTTCTCTCAGTACTTGGTAGATCCAGAGTTAAAATGGATCTACACTTGTTATAAATTGGCAATGATAAATATGTCATTTGCTATTGAACTAAGAAGTTTGCAAAATAAATTGAACACAAACATTTATTCTTAAAAACATTTTACATGTAGAGGTACCTTATTAGAAAGTGAGATATTTATTTAATTTAATAGATTAATAAAATTTAAAGGGTCAAAATATTTCAAATTATTTATAGTTCTAAGTTTTATTCTTGAAAAAGTAGTTATACAATGGAGTAAAAGAATTAATTTTCAATAAAGATAAAAAAGGATGTTGAGGAGGTTGGAGTTTATTTCATCAGAGAAAGCTTAGCACTCATAATAGTTTAGAGGGCCACATGCAGCTAGCTAATGAATTCAGAAGTTGAGGAGGTTGGAGTTTATTTCACTAGAGAAAGCTTAGCACGCAGAATAGTTTAGAGGGCCACATTTTTGCAGCAAATCATGGAACTAGCTAATGAATTCAGAAGTTGAGGAGGTTGGAATTTATTGCAGAGAAGGATTAGCACTAAGAGTAGTTTAGAGGGCCACAATTTTGCAACATATAATGGAACTAGCCAATGGATTCATCACCTTCTTTGCAGATTTTGTGTTTTTTTATGTGATTTTAATTCTTCTTATATTAATTCAAAATCTTCTCTTTTATGAACAATCGTAAACTATTGAATTATTTTGTTTTAGCTATTAACAAATATTGTGGACATCCTCTCTATATTCTATTTATGGTTATTATAGATAATATTCTCAATTAATATTTAGTGAAATATATATTATTTTGCATGTTTATCTTGACTAATTATTTATGTTCTAATTAAGTATATTCTTTCTGAAACTTTACAATATGTTTGAAATTTATCACTGCTTGTTTCTTAGGAAGGTTATGTTTATAAAAAATGAGATGTTTATGGGTTTATGGTTGCAATAAGTTATTAGGTTTAATTGATGATTACGTTGTTTTCATGAATGTAAAATTTATCTGAATTTACCTAATACACTTTCTTCTCATTAAGAGGGTTAGATGTTGTTTCCCTTAATAATAACCTTCTTTCTTTTCCGTTCCTCTTTTCCAAGGAATATTCACACTATTCTCATCATCATATGAGGCATTCTTTTGCATCTTCTATAATTTAATTTTTATGTATTTACATTGTGGGAGTAAATGTGTCAATTGGAGAGGCTTTAGTTTGAAGATATAGTTTCTATACTATTATCTTTGGCTTATAGTATTTCCCCAATAATTTATTAAACTATTCATTTTGAATCTAGCATTTGAAAGATTAAAAATATGGATGCAATATTTACCTTTTGTATGGATGTCACTTGGTGTAGATCAAAGTATTTCTCCATCTGAAATATCCATGTTACAAGCCCATTACTATAAAATTTCTTCATATCAATCTTCGAAATGTAGTAGTTCCTTGGTGCTAATTTGATGTTGGGTTGTGTTATATTTTTTCTATGACTAGCCCACGTAATTAACTAGGGGTTAGAGGGGGGGCGGAGCCCCCCTTTGTTGCGCCGATTTTGTAGCAGTGGGGTGTCACAGGGGGTTTGAGGTGTACTTGTAACCCCACTTTATGGGGTCCTGGACAGCACCCTAGAAAATTTTGGCTTTGGACCCTATGTTAGGATGGGCAGACCCACCTATGGTTTTGTGCATGATTTTCGCACATGTTTTTGGATGCGATGGTTTTTGTTCCATGGTATTGGACATGATGGTTTTCGGTCCATGGTATTGGATGCTTCGACATGTCTAAACATGTATTATAACATTGAAAGGAACATAATGAGAAATCAAGCTAGTAGTCCTGGTTTTGGGATCCAGGGGAAAATCTCTATGTATATGTGTTTTATGTATTATGCTCTCACATTGTTTATTTTATGTGTTTTAGAATTCGTATGCAGGTAATTTCTGTATGGGGTTAAAACCTACATTTGGTATCAAAGTAGTTTTGGCTTCAAGGGGATGCCTTTGTTGCGGAGGGGTTTCGCTCGGGCCTGTGGTAGACCCTGTTCAATGAGAGATTTGCGAGATCAATTCTGGTGATGAAAGAAGATGGCAAGCAGTGAAAAGATAGAGATCGAGAAATTTAATGGTCAGAGTTTTGAGTTGTGGAAACTCAAGATGGAGGATCTGTTGGTGGATAAAGATCAGTGGATTGTAATAGATCCGGGTACTAAACCAACGGGAGTGTCCAATGAAGAATGGAAGAAGTTGGATCAGAAGGCAAAAAGCACAATACGATTATGTGTTTCAGATTCAATATTGTTGAATGTATTAGGGGAAGCTATGGCAAAGGCTTTGTGGGACAAGTTAGGGACTTTGTAACAATCTAAGTCTCTGGTGAATAAACTGTTCCTACGGAAAAAACAATATAACCTGAGGATGAAAGATGGAGACTCAATGATAGAGCATCTGAATGCATTTAATATTGTGGTATGTTAGTTAGCATCTATTGATATTAAAATTTCAGATGAAGATATTAAGTGCATTAGTTTGTTGTGTTCTCTACCATATTTGTGGGATAGTCTGGTTATTGCAATAGGTAGCAATGCATCTGCCTTGTAGTTTGGTGAAATAGTCTCATCCTTGCTGACAGAGGAGATGAGACAAAAAAATATGGAGAGCCAAAATGGCAATGCCTTGTCTGTACGAGGACGGTCCCAGAATAGAAAGAAAAATAAGTCATCGAGTGGGAGATCTAAATCTAGAGGGAGATATAAATCTCCAGGAAAACCTGTAAAGGTGGTGTGCTAGAAATGCGGAAAGAAAGGGCACTTTAAAGGGACTGTAAATCTAAAGCTCCTGATAAAGGAAAGGGATCTGATGATGCCCCTTCTGCAGAGGTGAAAACCACCTCAGATGAAGGTGGGGATGTGTACTTGGCTTCTTCAAGTACACATGTAGATCATGAGGCATGGTTGATTGACTCAGGTGCATCCTTTCACTTCACTCCCCATAGAGAGTGGTTCTGCGAGTATGAGAAATATGATGGTGGTGATGTCTTCTTAGGAGATGATAGGAAGGCTAGAATCATTGGTCTTGGAAAAGTAAAGTTGAAGTTGCAAGGTGGAAGGGTTAGAACCCTTCCGGGTGTCCTGCATATTCTTGCATTGGCCAGAAATCTGATTTCTGTAAGCAAGTTGGATGATACAGGTGTAAAGACAGTGTTCGAGAAGGATACCTGCAAGATGGTTTGAGGAGCACTAGTATTGATGCGGGGAGTTCGGATTGAACTCTGTACAAGCTGCAAGGTAGCACTGTTGTTGACGGGTGCAATAGTTCTATGGTTCCTGAAAATGGAGCAGAAAATCTAGTGGTCTCTGGAGAGAAGACCATGCTATGGCATCGAAGGCTTGGACATATTTGAGAGAAGGGCCTTCGAATACTTCATGGTAAAGGTATGGTAGAAGGTATGAGTAATAGCTCTCTAGATTTTGATTTCTGTGAAAATTGTGTATATGGGAAGCAAAATCAGGTAAGTTTCCCCTCTAGTAGTAAGAGGGAAAAACATATATTAGAGCTTGCATAGTGATGTGTTTGGACCTGTGAAGGTTGCATCACTAGGTAAGTCTGTGTACTATTTATCATTTATAGATGACTTCTCAAGGAAAACATGGATATATTTCCTTAAGAAGAAATCTGAAGTCTTTGACAGGTTTAAAGAATTTAAGGCTCTGGTGGAAAACCAAACAGAGAAGAAGATAAAGGTGTTGAGGATAGATAACGGTGGAGAGTTTTACAGTAAGGAATTTGAAGAATATTGTAAGAAGTGTGGTATAGCATGGCATAAGACTACTCCATATAAACCTCATCAAAATGGAGTTGCATAAAGAATGAACAAGACATTGATGGAAAGGGTAAGAAGCATGCTCAATGGTGCTGGGTTAAGACAAGAATTCTGGGCAGAGGCGGTGGAGACAACATGTTACCTGGTAAACAAATCACCTTCATCAGTGTTGGAGGATAAGACTCCATAAGAGGTATGGACTGGTAAGAAACCCTCTCTTTCACATCTGAGGGTATTTGGATGTGATGCATATGTACATGTTCCA